>DWDT01005079.1:0-10688 GCA_018245595.1 Microceris scylla
TTTATTACTCCACTGTTGAAATAGGGGTCGCCTCTCATATTGAGAAGGTTAAGGCTATACTCTGCCACGCTGGCCAAGTGCGAATTGGCAGACTTCAAGCACCTTAGAAAATATTATTTTTTTTTATAAATTCTAAGGTGTGCAGGTTTCTTCACAATGTTTTCCTTCGCCGTTAGCAAGTGATATTTAAATTTAAAACGCACTTTTGTAAAGTGTTGCGCGTCATGGTTTTGAACCTAGCAATCCCGGAATGAGAGGCTGAATTCTTAACAACTAGGCTATTACTGCTATTACCATCCTCACCCTTAAAATAATTGAATTAATATTAATGATATAACTATATTTCCAAATACGGATATATGTATTAACCAAAAGATGCTTGTTAATGCTCGACCTTGGTTAACATCAATTAATTATTAATACATTATCGAACTTATTAATTATGTACACAAAATATAGATCAATAGACAAATTTCGTTAATCTGGCTTAAATTGAGAAACGAAATGTTGTCACCAAACTTGGTCATTAGTCGATCTTATTTTTAGAAGTAACATTCACGTTCTATGCTGATTTTTCAATTGTTAATGCAAAATTAAGAAAGAAAAGGCATCCACTGACTTATAAGTAACAAGGATGGAACCGGCATCGGGGTAGCCGGGTAACGAGGCGGGCTGGCGACACCACGCCATGGAGCCCGGCGGCTGCTCGCCCGCCCACGTCGCGCGCTCCTCACGCTCGCCGCAGCCGCCCCCGCACACCACACATTCCACATACTGGTTCCCCTGTCAACAAACATTTAACGTAAAGCTTTTAACGTAAATAGGAATCAACCGTTTCGACACATCATAATATGTCAATTAACTTTATTAAGCGTAGATCGTGTCACTGATCATCTCAATTATTTGAAATAATCATGAAGATCATATATGAAGAAATAAACCGGTCATCGAAGCAATCGTGTACGTGACACGTAAATTTCCGATGTTTAAATTACCGCGTGGTGCGCCTGGTGGTGCGGCGGCGCGGGCGGCGCGGGCGGGCGCTGCAGCGCGCGCAGGCGCAGCGCGTGGCGGCAGGCGGCGCGCGCGCACTGCCCGCAGCGGCACGCCGCGCTCCACTGCGCCTCCTCCTCTGCAACCATGTCCGTTATTACTACCGCGAGGTGTCCAATAAAACGATCTTACTCGTTATCTAGCTGCCCACAATAATCTATGCTATAATTAAAGTGAATATTCGGCGTATACGATTAAAATTGATTAAGTCATCTACTATATTCGTGATTCATGCGAGCTTGCCAAGTCGGAGAGTTTCATCATCATCCCCATCCCCAATGAGCGCCAACGCGCCTTGTCTTCGGCTTGTCGCATCCAGAATCTTTAATAACAATACTAAATACAATGATTATAATCCCAATTCAAATGACTATTATTTACATACCTTCATCTCTTTTATCGTTAGCGGGTAGAGGCTCGAGGGGGGGCGGTTGGGACGCTTCAAAAACGTCATCGCTTCCTGTGCTGCAGTTCAGCAGCTCTCCCACAGATCCTTGCTACAAATAAAATAAATAATTGAAACATGATTGTACATTAGAATATATAAGTTTAATGTTAAAGAAACCTTATAAATTTAAAAAGCATTGTAATGCATACAATAAACTTAGTTAAGTCTGTGAATGAATTAATTAATTAAGTAACTAATTATTGTGTGTGTGTGTGTGCGTGTGTGTGTGTGTGCGCGTGCGTGAGTCCATTTATATGTGAAGGTGAGCAGTGTATACATATGGATGGCAGCGTGAGTGCGACCTGCAGGCTCTCTTTGCTCTCGTGGCTGAGGTAGGTGGAGACGGTGTCAACGCTGTGGCGGCGGCCCGAGCGCGAGCTGGCGCACTCGGCGCCCTCCGCGGCGGCGGCGGCGCTGGCGGCGGGCGTGGTCGCCTTGTGGGCGTGGCCTGTAATATATCGTCGACCGTGATAATACCATACGCTATTATTAAGCTAATGCTACGACATTGGACTTTTCGGTGTTAAATAGCCTAAAAGACTTTTATTTGTACAATTAAAAAAAATAATCTTAACGATACAATAATTATGGAATATAAATAAAAATTCCACATACTAAATATATTAAGATTATGTAGGATCTGTCTCGCCAATCCCGGTTTTCTTTCACGGGGCGAGGCACTTCTGGCGCCATTTCTGTGCACTTCAATCACTGGTGGTGGATATTGTACCGATTGCACCGATTGCACCGAGTGTACGCTTGACCCCGTGTGCTGCTGAGGGATGCGTGGCCGCCGCCCTGAACATAACAGATATCATTTCTCAATAATATAATACGTTAAATATAATTTTCTATTTACAAAAGAATATCTTTCGTACAGTAGAAATTAATTATATCTTAATAAGTTATGTAGTTTCGTAAGGATAATTTCAGGTTATTTCAGACAATAAGAATATTTGTACCGTTTTATCTTTTAGACAATAGAGCTGACCATACAGAATTGATCTTACGATCTGTTGTACGACATACAGATTACCCTGATTTAAATATATATGCATTTCAATGCATTTCAAACTACCTTCTATAGGCATCCTCTCGGGCGGTGGTGGCGGTGGCGGTGGTGGGGGTGTGGAGCGTGTTAATGGGTAGGGCGGCTGTGTGCCGCGCCGCAGCAGCCGCAGCGCCGCGCCGCACGCGGCCGGTCGCGCCGTCATGCGCGACAGCGACGCCACCCACCCCTCGAACGGAACTGACTCTGCACCATGCGACCATGCATCCTCCAGCCGACACTGCACCTATTTAAATTTTGGCAAGAGGTGCATGAGACCCCCATTATTGACCTTGATCACAAAGTGGGGATGTGGATTTCTTTTCATATCTTGCTTGTAGCCAGATGTCCAATCCAGGATAAATTCGTTTAGGAATCTTAATTAGGTCAGTGCCGACGAGCAGTAGAACAGTAATGCAAAGCATTACCTCCATGGGCAGCGGCTCGTAGCGCAGCGAAGCGGCGCAGGCGCGCGCATCCGCCAGCCGCGCCCATTCCCAGCGCGCGCCGCGTCCACCCGCTGATTGCACGCTGTAGCACGAGCGCCGCACCGCGCACTCCGACACTCCTATTGCAATGGGCGTATCACACATAAATATATATACCATCAACTTGTATTTCCTACTACGAGCATTTACGTTCAACGGTCTCACATACATTGTTTGATTGACCGATCTACCAAGATCGGCTGTCTAAGCTACTTGTAGTACCCTATTAATATCGATTAAATTCTGTAGCGATACTTAATCTAATTTGAATTTCGTTTGGTTGTATTATAGGATATCTTCTAGTATCTATTAACAGTATTAGGAGCAACACCAATTAGTAAATTGCTCTATGAATTTTATGTCAAAAATTGGTACTACATCAGTTCCATAAAAATTCAGCCCAAGAAATTTTAGTCAATACTTACCAGGTGTATCCGAGCATTGTGTCAACGTTCTCAAGTTGACATAGTGCCCCTTAAGCGCTGGGTCGGCATCCGCGAGAACGACACGAGTCAGCTGTTTGGCGTGGGCGCGCTCTAGGGTCCGTGCCACGCCTGGCGAGTGCGGCAGCCATTGCCCATCCTGCTGCCATTCCCACACCACTACACAATGCACTGATGACATTGTGACACTTACATCATCTGAAATAAACTTGGTACATTAAAAACTACTACTAAATGTTTTCTATTCATAGTTTAAATATCTTCTGAAGTTGTTAAATTATACCAATAACTGGCCCTGAACTCTTATTAGTGACAAAGAGAATAATAATGATATTCAATATCACTAAACAATTATATGTAATATTTAAGTAAGATGTTTATATTAATGCATTTACTTGGAGATAATAAAATATCAATACAGGAAATGACATGTTTATTCAATTGTACCACAGATAGTTAAGTTATTTTTAAGATAGCAAGCATATTTACAGTCTGTCAGTATGATTGAGCAACATTTTGTCATTAGTACATACACTCAACACTCATTCAGTATACTACACAATACCCACTACCCTTCAGAAAGATATAGCATGTAGTTATATCGCAAAAAAACCAAACCAATTATCTGAAATTACAAATATATTTATAACTAATATTCAATAACACCTCCTCCAGTCACAGGTCTGCTGGGAAAGATTTATTTAGAAATAAACAGTACCTTTGTACATATATAATTCCATTGTTTTACTTTAAATTTGTTTGTGTGTTTTAAAATTCAATGTCTACCTCATTTTTTAAGTGGTGACAAGCATATATTCTGGGCAAGACGTCTCGAGTTCAATTCCCAGATGGGGCAAATAAGTACAAAATTTCACAGATTGTATAGCTACTTTAGTTACATTCATTTAATACCAAAAATGTGTACATGTTAATATTAAAATAAGGTCCACAAGCATGGACTACTGGAGTGTAATGGATAGTCAGTTTTCTTTATACCACAACTTCCTAGGAATGACCTGTGTTCAACATCAAAATCCAACTATTACAATTCAATACCAGGGGTAAAAGATAATGCTATGGTAGTTCCTATATTATTGCAGGTTTCATGTCAATTAATTTTGATTTATTCGAACCGTTAGAAGATTTCCTCTGATTGCTAATATTCAATGCAACATACCTGTTTAAAACGAGATGTTACTTTAATATTTATTCGCCAATCACTGTTCATAGCATCAATTTAGACTCACATTCCACTTCCGATGAGACAATATATTTAATTAAAATAAACAACCTCGACAGCACGGCAAATTACATTTTGACAATGGATGAAAACGATGTTTATGTCGTTATATTCGATTGCGTATAATTATTTCTACCATTTCTAACTAATTTATTTTAGAAAACGACTTTCGTAAAACTGAAGACTTTTGTATTGCACTTCTGTAGATGTTTTTGTTTGGGGAAAAGGCAAGGCAAAGGCGAACTACTGTGGAATTGAAAGGCGTAATGACATATTATTTTGTTTTTTCTATAGCGCTGCTGTTATATTGAATGCATCCTTATCAAGTTATTATGGCTCTATTCCCAATACGGCAGAATCGAAGCAACGCGTCGTGGCATATACATTCGTTTTAGTAGCGAAATTCTATCGCCAATAACTAACGTGCAAATTTGTATACAGCTAAATAACAATGCAATTATAAATTTTGCTCGAAATATGAGCAAATGCGCGTTTCGACGCCCTTATTTATGCATATATTCTGTAAACAAACTTACACATTATTTACTGGAAATAGAACTTAAAATTATGCCATTAAAATCAAAGCATCGTTTCAGTCCGCTGTAGTATGATTTAAACCCCATTAACTATATTATAATTAAATTTATGAAAATATTACTGTGTTCTACATAAAATACAAAAACGCCCGTTTATTATGAGCGTGTTTTGACACGAGCGTTTGTATTTTACAAGGACTTATCCCTAGGCCGCGCATTATAAAAACACGCAGTTCCAAATGTTTATTAGCTTTTAGTTTTGAATGCAGTCACAAAGATCACACGCGTTGATCTAACTCGTAATATTAAGTACTTCCAAATTCTATTTACCTATCCGTCGTCAATTATTGTCACAAGCATTTCAAAATTAAATCAGTTGCTAATGCTGGCGCCATAATAAATGTCGTTAAACGTTCAGAAAGAAACTCGCGGTTTGCATAGTGTTAATAATCGACCCATTCATCATTCCACTGCTGGAATATGAGTCTCCTCTCATATTGAGTGGGCTAAGGCCATAGTCTCCCACGCTGGCCAAGTGCAGGTTGTCAGACTTCACGCACCTTAGAATTTTTTTTTGTAAATTCTAGGGTGTGCAGGCTTCCTCGCGATACTTTTCTTCACCAGTACAAAGTGATATTTAACTTAAAATTAACTTTTGTAAGTAAAGAGGGGTGCGCTATGGATTTGAACGCAGCACCCCCGGAGTGAGAGGCTGAATTCTCAACCATTATAATCTAGATTATCACTGCTGGGGATATAGTTCAGTGGTAAAGCATTTTGACTGCATGGCGTTATCGCGCGTAAAACCATATGTGTATTGTCTGTATTTCCTACCCTACGCTGCCGCCATTTTAAATTGTCAGAATTGTCAGACCCAAAACTAAGGAAATTGAAAATTAAATAATAATAAAAATAGGAGCTATTTTGGCACTACTTATACTTTTTTTATGATACAAATATAGATCGACATGGCGTATAATAACAGAAGTAAGTTGCTAATCGTTTTTAATAGCTTAAATTAGCATAGAATGCGAAATATACTCCGATTCATTTGTGGTTATGGTTTCAATACAACGATATTATTACAGATTAAAGGTTAGATTCCTTGTTGTAGGCTTTATGGAATAATAATCGAAAGAAACCTATTTTAATGAATACGTTTTGTCAATTTCATAAGTTTTCATTTAGGTTACACTTGTTTATTTAGTTGCTAAATATGGTCGGACCAACACTATTTTCAGGCAACAATCGTAATTTGGGACTCCTCAACACAACAGGACGTCACTTGTTTCGGAGCGAGGTGATTATAACTACCTACTATAATTATTCAACACCATAATGTTTACTGTGAGATGAAAATACATAATCTGGCCATAAATACTGTTACAATTAAAAACAAACAAAATATTATTTTTGAATTTGGATTCTGCCATTCATTATTTTTTCGTATTTTCACGCATATAAAAAATTTTAATCATCATCATCATCAGCAGCCTACTCCCGTCTACTGCTGGAGATAGGCCTCTCCAATGACACGCCACTGAGCTCGATCTACAGTTCTTCGCAACCAACAACTGCCAGCCACTTTCCGTATATCCTCAATCCACCTAGCTGGATAATATTTTTTGTGATATTAAAATGGAATGGGGTGATAAAGAGAACCGAATCACTGTGATTGCATTACATAAAGTTGGTATGGAGGCAAATACTATTTTTAAAATCCTCCATGTGTTTGGTATTACTCAAATGTTTTTGTACCAGGCTATTGATACATACAATGAAACTTTCTCTGTTTGTGACAGAAAAAGATCTGGCCATCCACGTAGTGTTCGTACGAAAAAGGCGATCAAAACAGTAAGAGTAAGTTCAAAGAAATCCTCCCCAAAAGCAAAAGATTTTATCTTGGGAGATGATGATAGCACCTAGAACCATGTCACATATATTAAATGATGACTTTTGACTCGCAGCCTATAGGAGACATACTGGCATTACTAACATGCACTTCTTAACTGATAATTTAAATAAGAATAGGGTGATAAAATCAAAACAAATAAAGTGGTACACAAAGGGAGGTCACAGAAAAGTTTTGTTTACGGGTGAGAAAATTACAATTGAACAATATTTTAACAAACAAAATGATCTTATTTAAGCTGAAAACACTAAAGAAGCTTCCCAATTAGTCGACAGAGTACAATGTGGGCATTATCCAACTTCAGTGCTGGTGTCCCCACCACACCAGCACTGAAGCTATTAGCTATTAAGGAGTGACTGCACCATTTTTTGTGAAAAAGGTATGAAAACATCGGCACAAGTGTATCAATATAGATTCTTCTGGAGAAGGTAGTTAAGGCCCTTAACAACACCATGTTCATTAATAATCAAGAATGGTCCTTTCAGCAAGACTCTGTGTTGGGCCATAAAGCTTGATCCACCCAATTTTGGTTAGAAATGACCGGATGATAGCCGGAACGACATTCTGGAATTCATCAGAGATGAAGACTAGCCGTCATCTAGTCCTGGTCTTATTCCATTGGATTATGATTTACAATCAGTTTTAAAGAGTAAGGTTTGCTCTAAATGCCATGATAATTTGGAGTCCCTAAAACAATCCCTATGTTTGGCAGGGAAGAATTTTTTCATACAAAGAGTGTGTGTTGCTGTTGATAACTGGCCTCAACGTTTAAAGGACTGTATTGCAGTCAATGGAGACCATTCAAATAAGCTCTATATATTTTTAATGGTTTTATTTTAATATATTAGACATCACACTATAATAGTAATAAATGTTACATACAGTAAAAATTGTTGTTTTTGTTTGTAACAGTGTTTAATGCCAGACTAAGTATCGTAAATTTTCTTTTAACTTAAGATTAACTTGTCATTTGTTACCCTAGCGTCGTGTCGAGAGCTTAAACCCGTCGCACTGGCACAAAATCATCGGTTACTCTTTGACTGTGCTTCAACTGTAACTGTTAGAAGGCCTACATCGTAAATGATGAATGTCTCTTGCGATGTAGGGTCGTCACTGGAACATTACACATTGATTTTGTTAAAATAATCAATGTGGATAGATTTTGGTGAATGTTGCTATGGTTGCCAGTATGGGCCTCTCACAGGGTAGCTGTTGGGCCGAGAATGCATTATGATCATGGAATAACATTCCATGTGCATATGATGTTCTCTAGACTTAAGTAGACAGTAAGCTGCCCCATATTCTTAACATGTGACAATCCTTTGAAATTGTATGTGAATAACAGATATACAACTAGCTCAGGATTATTTGTACTCACCTATTTAGTGAGTAACATAAAATATGAGTTTATTTATACATATATGTCTCTTAGAGGACGCAAAATTCATTTAGTGGTACAGTGACTGGTACAATTTCCCTGGATGTAGAAACATAGTAGGAATGTGGTGGAAAATGGTATGTGTGTATCTGCCCCTATATGGCTCCTGAAAGAATGATGAATAGTTTATGAAGCAAGTGTTTCCTTAATGTTTATCTTGATAAAGTCATTCAAGGTCACTCTTAGCTTAAACTTGTGCCAAAGCTGTTTAAGCTATTTATACTTTTGCCAAATTAACCACTTAACACAGGCTACTTTACATTGCATTATCAACAGGGTCTGAGTTGTTAAATTTTTTTAATTCATTATGAAGAGAATTTAAAATCATTTGCAAAATATGAAATAAACACACAAACACAGACAGTTAATGAAACAAAATTGAGCAGATACAGACAATATTTTAGGATATGGATGTGTTCTATTTATTGATGTAACTGATCCAAAAGCCTTCCACATATTGGTACAATTAAAAAAATGGTGAATTATCCTTACTGCATAGATAACATCCACTTTATATTTTCTATCAAGTACAATTTCGTTAATAATAATTAGTATATTTAATCATTATTCTCAAAAAATGCACTATGTATATACACCAGTTTTAAGAAACTATATTTATACTTTCTTCACTCTTTTGACAGGGTTGTCTTTAGTTGAATTTTTCTGGTAATTCATTTTAAATATTAAATAATTCATAGTAACTAGTTGCTGTTAGTCATATTAGACATTCACAACACTAGAGAAGTTACTTTGCAACAATAAAATGTTATTTATTAGTTTGTGGCATGTATGAGAAGATAGTATGGAAGATGTAGCAATGGTTTGTAATTTAGAAAGTTATGTATGCATGCATATGGGGCTATACTCACTATCAACTCGGCTGACTGCTACTAGCTGGCGCCGGGTGGACCAGTCGGCTCGGGACACCACAACATAACCAACGATGGAATGAACAATGTAAGTAATATCGAATTTTGTTAATTCAGTTTGAAAATTTTGATGATGAAAAATAGGTGAGATATGTTTTAAAGGCAATTCGAATGTTAGGATTTTTGTTTTAAAACCAAGTTTTAAAGATATGACAGTTGAAGGTATTGATTGATTCTCATAATGAAAGTGTGGTTTGTTTTTCTGAAACACTTATAATTTAACTGGTATGAACTAGGTACAGATTTAGGTGGAGCTGTTTTGTAGTCAGATGTTACTTCTTACAATGCTGAATGGTAACCATTTTGAAATTGGTACCAATTTTAACTTATGTATAATAAATTTATAATTCTCAAAATTATTGTGTAAGACTAAAGTAATATTACACCTGCAATCCCAAAAGAGGTAGGCAGAGAAGTGTAGCATAGCCCATGTACTACATTCAGCACAGTTTCATGAATTATGTTTATGTCCCGCTTCAGAATGGGGGGTGAACCTATTGCCTTGCACTGGGCACAAATCTAGACTCGACCCACCATTAGGAATTTCGAGTTAGAAATAGAAAAAATATGTATATTGTTTCCTATTTAATATAGTGCCATTATTTGAATGTGGTATCAATGAATAGGCTACAATTGAAAACTAAAATTAAAACTAAAACTAGATTGAAAATTAAACCTACAAAATTGAAAACTTTTCTCATAAATGTTGTATAACCTATTAGTTACAGTTATCTATCAAAAAGCTCAGGTCTGTAAAATCTGTAATTTTTCTATAGTTTTGTTATATTTAAACTTAACATAGAAGTACTTTGTTAACCACCTGAGTCTGATTTATGCAACAAGCACTGTCATTGTCAGTATAGGTCTAATATGCTTATATGATTTATACTTTAAACCAGTATTTTATTTATTTATTTTTTGATTTGTGTTGATTCGAAAAATCACATTTACTGAGATACATTATTAAATGTTTTCCATTTTTATACACTAACTTGTCATAATTTAAAGCCTTAAAATTAATGTATAAATGACTTGTGTAATAACTCTTCATCATCATCATCAGCCTATCTCAGTCCACTGCTGGACATAGGCCTCCCCAGAAGGGGGTTTATTACATGGATTCAAGTATTCGTGAGTAAAGACTGGGGATTTT
>DWDT01005080.1:0-10687 GCA_018245595.1 Microceris scylla
ATGATGTAACTTCAGGTCCAGTTGGCGCAGTTCATGAGTACGGTACGATTCGTCTCGCTTGCTTGATCTTTAAATCGCCTCAGATGTCCAATGCTGTTAATTGATAATTCCCTGAAGACCGCTAGCAACTTTCTCTTTCTCCTGCGTTTTTTTTTGTTATCAAGTCTCATCGGCCAGTACTTTGTTTTGTCTTGCATAGTCTTTTTATAATCTTCTATGCCATGAGCACTTAATACCTGTGACTGTAACGTTACAATAATAATAATAATGATCAAATGTTATTTTTGGGTTAAATCACACAGTTATCATATTCTAAACTAGGGAGAGTCCGTGGTACAACCACATAGCAGATAAACTATATACAAATGTTTCTAAACAAATATATGAAATTGACGTCAATTATAAAACCGGAATACATCACGATGTATTCTAATGGGCGATTTGTATTATTATTTAATTAAACGACACTTTTGTTAATACAGTTTCGTGATGGGGAACTTCGCGTAGTCGCTTAGCTGAGACGCTGTGTATTTTGACGCCATTTGTTTTGACGGCACTGCTGCGTTTTTATAATCGCCGCTCCGAAGGTTAATAAGCGTCGAACGATCGGAACTAGATGCGTGCTAATTTCGATTCTATGCACCGGTGTTTAGGTGCGTTTTGTATTGTCGCAGCCCGAGTGTTTATCGTCGTCAACAAGTTTGGCGACCTACTAACTGAATGGCGATTCTTTGATAATATTTTACGACCGCTCCGGCGGGCACCTGTCGTTTGGAGATTTTTGCGCTTGGTGTACTACTTGTGTTCGCGTTATTTTAGGATAAACTAGACCTTGTCGCTCTTGATCTCGAGTCCAAATAAAAATTACGTAACATAGTCCACTTGCGTTCGTAATGTAATTGGGGCAGTGTTAGTTTTATAGATAGAAAAGTATCAGGGTTGGCGTGCGTCCATTTTTTTTTACTATGGCAAATACGTTTCGAAACGAGCCCACTAATAGGATGTTTGGTAACGTTATGTATGAATGCTGATAGCTAACATTGTTGTCCTGGAGTATGTACAATTGAACGTGTATGTACGCTCAATGTATCGATTGTAATAAGACATAAATGGGGTCAATGGTATTGGTGCATGTGTATTTCCTGCTCCAGTTCCGTCGTCAGTTTGTGTCCGTTTGTGTCCGTTTGAATTGATTTCGTACGCGTTTGTGTACATAAAGCGGAGCACATTTCGTCGCTCTGTTGTTGCTGTGTTTTATCTAATCTGTAGTCAGATTATGTCGAGATAGCCTCAGTCGCAATAATAGTTTTGTTACCATCTGAATTGTATAATTTAGTGTAAACATACACAAGTACATTCGATCGTTTATATTGTGTTCGTTTTTATTATTTTATTACATATTTATTACTCGTTGTGTTTATTGTGTACTTTTAATAATATAGGTCGAATAGATTTGGACAAGTACCTACTTAACTTTAATTGCAACTGAGGGGAGCGGAATTAATCCGACAGGGGTGTTTTCGAACTCAAAATGACTAACTTCATCAAAATATTGTCCTATACAAGAAATACATTGTTTATAACGACTGTCTCGTTTGTTGAATGGTTGCAAGCGTGACTGCTGAGCGAGAAGTCCTGAATTCGATCCCGGGTCGAGTATTATTCGATTTTTCTACAATGAAAGCCCTATTACTAGTTCGGAGCCTGGATTTGCGTCCGGTGTATGGCAAAAGGCTTCCCACTATGGGGTAAGGGGTAAGCCGTACGTATTATGTAATTGGTGAAACGTGGGAGTATACTTCTCGCCTCTGCCTAGACCTTTGAAGAAATACAGCCGTGATGTTACGCTTATAAGGATTTGTATAAGTGTAGCATGACAAATATTGTCTTTTTGTTCAGCTTTAACAACTTGGTGTATAACAATCGCGTAGCATGGTTCGATCGAACATAATAACACTCCTACGTCCTATTTCGATGTCGATCAGTTACGATACATCAATGTAATACGTAATAATACGTGTACATACACATCGGTCGATGAAATTCCTCGCGCGACACACGAATCTGTAAACGCAGCGGCGAGTGCGATGCACCGGGCCGACCGGTAGAATGTAGTCTATTCGCCCGAACGCGCGCCGGACCGCCATAAACTTTAGTATCTCCCCACTTATCCGTTACAATATCATCCTTATACTCGGGCCGGGTGAGGCGATACTTCCATAGCCGGCCTCGCGTTTCGAGTTAAATATTTGCTACGATTTATATATGTTTTCGTCGCGTGGGCCGCACCGCTGTTATCCGATGCTGGCGGTCGCGAATGTACAGCCCAGCGTCTTCTACGTCTGTCGCGGCGATACAATCTTTTATCGCGCTGGTGCCAACGACCAAATTCACTTTGGCCCTGACACCGTGTTTTCACAGGAAAAAAAAACGTAACATGTAGTCTGTAATCCCCGAAGAGGTAGGTAGAAGTGTAGTACTCTCCTACGCTTAAGTAGTTAAGTTTTTTAACCTTAAAATTGATGTATACAAACATTTGGCATGTTTTATTACTGATATCAGTACAGTTACATGATACCCGTTAGATTTGTTTGAACGAATTCAAAACTATTCTAACTAAGCTATCACTACTACAAGATAGTGTAATGTTGTTAAAACGTTACGAATGTCAACTATCGTCGGAATATCTACGCTAAGCGGTTACGTTTTCATAAAGCCAGGCAATTATCGCGATTAAATCCTCCATTATCCAATTGATGCGTGCAATTAAAAGATGTTATATGTGGAAGCTACAAGGTATAACGACATGCGTATGTATTTACAGCACTTCAATGTTCCAGCTCAACACATGCACAGGATACTCTTGCGAATTTTCTGTATAAGGCTCTCGATTGTATGGCGAGATGTGGATCGGCATTCCTGGCCGCATGCCGGGACGACACGGGCTCACTCCCGTGTGATATAGTCGATGCTGAATTTCTATCTCGGAACGGATGCGGCCTAAACCTAATTGAATAGCAGTTTCTCCGTATTTTACAATTGTTTGATATTTTTGTTTGCTTTGGTTATTAATGTGTAATGATGTAATTTGTAATTTAATCCTTTGGCTTTTATTTATTTACGTCAATTTATTATATCTATTTTGATAACGATTACCATCGATAAATGTATGTGTATGGCAATATGTTCACCGTCTATTCCCTGGTACATCCTATATAACGTAATTGGAGAAACGTGACAAACGTGAGACACGTGCGTACTAGACTCCTTTGCTCTTTGGATACTTACAGGCTTGAGGTTGCGTCTCTTTTCATCATCGATTAAATGTATCTTTCGACGAATAAATATTCGAGAGATCGATTAAAGATCGCATAACCGTACGAAATTGCATTACTTACCTATCATTACTATCATTGACTTCACTTGACTTAATGTCCTATGTTCCTAAGGTGAGGCTGAGGGCGCCCACAGTAATCCTCCGTCGCGTACGGTCTTCACGCTTCACGTCAGTTCACGCCAACCCGATACTCGTCGCCTCCGCCAACACGGTGCGGCGCCATGTCATACATTACCTAATCATACATTATATTAATTCTTATTGTTCCATTCTATTCAACCCTATATCACATATTATTTGCAATACAAAACCAACGATTTGTGTTCGACAACAAGTCCTCGGTAACGTGATGGTGTTTTGTATAAGCGAGTTTGAGATTCGGTGTTTATTTACCTTCGTCGATATGAGTTCTGCACTGCGGAATGTTTACGAAGCGGACATGTTATCTCAATATAACATTTCAATTTTGTAGTCAAGTTTTCACTTGTCACGAGTTGAATAGCAGAAGTGAGTCACTGACCATATTCCCGTAAAGAAATTTCTAGATTTATCTATTTCATGGATTGCCAACGCAAAGTACTTGTATGCAGTACACATATTATTACATGTCATTTGGAAATAGCTACATATATCATGTGCCAGCCCAATAATAGGAAATCCAGATTTACATCAATACAGACAAGATATATGTATATACTGTATCTGTAGTATTTATAATATTAATGATTTTCATCAACATTTTGAATGATCTTCACACGCTGTACGGCTAGTATTTTCGTCATTAAATTTTTCAATTGATAATCCAGATTGCTTAAACGTTCGATTCCTATACATCAATTTGTATATGCTTGAAATTAAATTAGTCCTTTTTACTTTCTCTACTGTCATACAGACATTTTTCACTCTCGGCTCTTTTTCTGATGGATTGCTACTTTTAAAAAAGGAAGAGATATAAAATTGAACCTTACGTAATGTCTTTGTAAGTTTTATAAGAACAAAGTATTCACCGTAGCGCCGATATTACATGTACTAGCTCTGTTATCATGTTCCACATCTCACGTGACCTAATCTTCCATTACTCGATAATCCTCTCGATGTTTTCTCAACTCTACTGATAACGGCTCATTTTCTCATGATCTTTTGCGCGCTGATTTTATCATTATAACATCCATTACTTCATTAGCGTTTCAATTAATGATAATTGCTCACTTGTTAGTAGATGGGACGTTATTATCGATTTAAACAAACATTAAAGAAACCTTTATATTGTTTTATCCACGAGAGATAACTGGTTTGTTATATTTTTGGCTTGGTAGATAAACGTTGGATAGCTGTAGCGAATTGTAAATGTTCGTGGTGCGGTCCACAGATAAGTGCCTTATTGCATTAGTAAATTGCTGTACGTTCATTGTTCGTGTGTTAATCTTTGAAGCTTTTTTTACAATCGCGTTTAACATCTCTTTTTACATAAACATGATTTAATTAGCGATTATGTTACACGAATTTATGAGAAGATTTATAACTCGCTTGTCTTTTCGAATAACTAGGTACATCGTCGTACAGCGTTCGATGTAGGCGCACCAGACGATTTACGATTGTTTATGAACATAACTTTATTGAACTGGTCTTTATGCGTGCTATAAATGTATCTCTGTGGATAGTTGGACGCTGAATTGCCGCCGGCACAATTTTTTTTGTCATCCAGCCGACTGGCAACAGTTGCATTGCCAAAAATACGACGCGTCCGTCTGTCGGCGTCGTGTGCGATGCGCAACGACCTATTTCTGTAACGTACGGCGCTGCATGGTTTGTTTACAAAGGGACCCACTCACAAAGGAATGCCTCTATACATGTATTTTTGTCCACGGATCGGCCTTTTGTATCGCCCAAAGAAATTCCTCATAGAATTTCTTGTTTCACAATTGTAAATATTTTAGTACCAATCTCGGTGCTTTCTTTTATTAAATTTTAATGTGCTGCAGCTCCTGTTGTTTGTTCTGTACTTGAGTTCAGTGTACAATTGTTTTCACAATTTCTTTATACAGTACAATTGGATATTTCAAACATTGTAATGTTCATTTATCGTATTTAATGTCTGCTAAGATGTTTTCTTGCATGTTAAAACTAGCACAGCGAAAGGCGCACTAACTCCTGACATTGATTTTAAAATACTGCATAGCATTGTCGTTTACGATAAGTAAGACTACTTTTCAACCTTATAAGCTTAACACAGGATATGGTATACCTGACCGGTAACCTAATGGGACTAATGGCGAAGTTAGATCACACAAGTGTACAACATCAAAAAATTATATGCACAGTATTAAAAGATCTTATAGTTAATAGCAATGACTGTAAACATTAATTAATTCACCAAAAAATCTAGTAATTTCTATTCTTGAACGTTTGAATAGCAAAAAATTGCATTTGTCACCTAGATCCGTTTTATCGTCTTGCGTATCAACTGCGTCGTACGGCTCATGTGGCAGCTTTAATGAGTCGAATATGTTAAAGGAATCTATTCAGCATTCGTGTTTATTTAGAGTATGACTTGAATCACAAATGTAGAATTAGCCATTTATCAACGCTCGGTACATGTTTTACGTTGTTGTCTTTTGCTGGGTCATCTATTGATTACTGATTCGAGTTTCGAATTACGGTTTTATTTTCAGTCGGTACTTATGTTACTTGTAATTCCGTTCTCTCAATCAATGGTTAGCTTGGTGAGTGATCAGTAAATCTTTGTTATAAAATGGTTAATGACAATTGACTTTCTCCGTACAGTAAATTAATTGATTTCTATAGTCATTAGCTCAATTGATTTCCATACTGAATCTTGGTATTTTAAATGAATTTCATGCTCTTTCTTACGTTCTAATTCATTTCTTTGCCAAATTTCAACGTTTTGACTTGACCACGGTTAGGAACTAGTAACTTTCGAATTTTGGATATGGATTTGAACTGGATGCATAAAAACTAAACGAGTCTAATTGATAAATAGTATCATTATCTATTATTTAAGAAAATTTCCAATATTTGTAAAATCATTGTATATTTAATACATATCATGTTATATTACATAATCTACTGTTTTGACGTCATTTAAATTTGCGACTATATTTGGCGTTGATATCGTTCAGGGTTATGAGACCGCGGATGGAGGGCAGTAGCTTTTATGGTCTTATCGGTATTTTCTGTTTAATATATGATTAGTCCAAGGTTTGCCCATAGTTTTCAGTTCATCTTTCATCTGCACCCAAAATATATTTTGTAACTCATATTTTCTTTATTTAAATTTCAAAAGTAAATGAATTTCATGATGTTGCTTAAAGTAGCAGTAACAGTCAAACATATTTGAAACCTATTTTCATTTTCATGATCTACTTTACTTTCGTCCGTCCATGGAATGTCATGAATATCACAAAAGTGCCGTTCTGCCGGGCGGCAATGTCACAGGCGTGTCTATCTATCTATCCCATGCTTTCGACGGGGTCACTGCTCCCCGAGACTACATGACGCCATTACATGAACACCAGACGTTAATGTGTCTCGCCATATTCGCCATGTAGTAGTGGCTGCGGGGTTTTTGCGTTCCGTTGTAATTATACTTCGTGGCCGTGATGTTTCGACGAATTGACATTTTTATATGCCAGTGTATTATACTTAGGCTTATGAGTGCACGTGGCTTTTTTCTTTATTGATCAATGATAGAGTAATATAAATTAATGTACATTTCCATGCCGCAAAGGCAGAATAAGTCGGGAAATACTGTAGACCGTACGACCATTTTATGTTCACTTTATTCTTGGAAATAAAAGATTATTTGATTTGTTAGAAAGAAACTTTTTTCGCACACTGGTACAATTGCCGGCTTCATGATGTATTTAAACTCACAAGCTTTACTACGTTAATTATTTTTTGGATCATTTTGTGCTCTGTCCGCGTTATTTTAGTTAGGAATGTATTTGGGACACATCTAATTTTGTCGCAGTCCTCTGTAAACATTTCAGTACACGGTGCCTCGTATTAACTACATGAAAAATTTAACATTGACGCACCTCATGTTGACGTCTAGCCGAGTCGCATACTCGTGCAAAATAGAGCAGATCGTCGGCCTAACTAAATGTAACTGTAACATCATCACATTAAAGTTACTTTTGCTTCATCGTTTTCTGCGGTTTCGTGTAACTATGGGCTGCACGTGGACGTTTTTCACGCGATTTTATATTGTATCATATTGAACGTAAGGTGTATTGCGGCTCGTGCTTTATTTCGGTTAGCAACAGACGCGGAGATCATATTATCAATCTTCGTCTGAGAGCGCATGAGTGCCGTTCGGCGGTCCTTTAGAGTTTTGGCCTTTCGGCGCGGATGCGTTCCGCGGGCCCGATGTTTTCCTTTTTTTCAAAAGATTTAATCGAGCGGATTGACGACTTTATCGTTGGTTGGTTGCGAAAACTCGCAGTGGTTTGCCACAGTCGACGTTGGCATGTATGTTTATTATTTGCGGTTATGCACTATACGGGAAAACATCTCATTCAGCGTTATCCTAATGTAACTTCAGTTTAGTCAACGTCATTTGTGGTTAATCCCACATAGATATGTATAAAATGAGCGTAACCTTTAATTTTTACGTTCTTTTTCTTACTGTTCCCGCAACGGTGTAGATTACGTGTCGAATGATTGGAGCGCCCGGCGGAAATTGCACTCATTTTTGAATTATTTAGATAGCTATGTAACTGCAAGAGTTTAACTATAATACTCCACATCATCATACCGAACGATGTTGCACCTACTTTATAAGTTAGTGGCGCCTCATGTACCATAGGAGGTTAGGTTCATTATTCCTGTGGATGGTTACTCTTGTTTCAATAATGTCTCATGATCACTTGATATTTATATGAGAAACACGATCGGATTCGCTAATACGGAGTTTCGGATCAAATCAGCAAACACTCGATGCACTAATTAGTTCGTATTCGCTTCCTTGCTTCATTAGAGATGCAGTCGAGTTAAATAAATCTCGTTATGCCGAGCAGCAGGCAACACTACTCAACAAAGCATATTCGAAATCTAGATTAATTGCGCGTCCGTACGCTGTCGACGCGCGATAATTGAATTTCATCGCAGTGAAAATGTTGTAAATGTAACAGCGAAGCTTACATTGTTAGCGGAATATTATGAAAAAAAGAATATCCAACAAGAAATTATCTTGGAGCACCGCATGAATTCTCTTAATAACAATATAGACGATAATCGTACGATTTCAGTACACATACACGTCTGACGTCACATGAACATGTGAGGCACCAAACAGACGTCGATTGATACAGTAATGACAATTTAGATTTTTAATATTGATAGCCGTAAAATTTTGAATTTACCGAAAACTATTGCTTACATGATTGCCTTTCAGTTTTTTGTACGGTGCTTCAATCGTAAGTGTTGCAAATGCAGTGTGTTGTGTAAGATGCAAGTAATTTTACACCGTTTGCAATATAATGATCGCATCATTCAAATCTCATTGTTTATACACTAACGTTGGTAGTGGCATGAACCTCAAGGATGTCTTTAAACGTTCATGCATTACGATCGTGAGTAATCTTGTTTACGACTGGCTCGTTATTAATAGCTTTTATAATAATATTAATAGATGCCATCTCAATTGCACGTGTGTGAGTTATTACGGATTTATTCGTATTAAGTCTTAGCGTTTGTCTTTTAAGTTTCAGTCGATATTCATATAGGCAGTAGATTGAATGTTTTTATTTTCAAATTTTAAGTCCTTGTTAATGCACTTTGCCTAGTTTTATACACGTGCTTCATTCTGAGAAATTAATTACTAGCATCGATTTGACAGAATCGATTGTAAATATACTCGGACATATTTATCACGATTCTAGAATTGACTTGTTGTGATAATGTGCCTTAGAACTGTCGTGGCGTTGTAAAAACCGGTTCGGATAGGTTATAACTTGGTGTTCTGTTCTATAAATGGGGCCTCAAATCGTCATTTGCTAATGTTTGTATCATACGCCGGCGAGGTTCTCAGGACGCGAGCCTCGCCTACCTGACTCATGTCACATGACGTCACGGTCGTTAAATAGGAGACTGTACTCGTACCTGGTTCCATATGGACAACCTTCCGTCCATTCATGCGCACTGCAGTTTTTTTGTTGGATTGTTTGCTAATAATATAACTTGTCGAATCGCTTTGTTGTTTTTATGTTCATTTTAGTGCATTAAGTATTATGATGTGTGCGCTATTTGTAGTTATTACATGAAATTAAGCTTCAAATTAATTAAGGGCCCATTTCAAAACAATTTTTGTTAACAACTCTGTAGTTGCTATTTTTTTATGATCTGCGTTTTTATATATCAAGAGTTCGTCTACTGCAATAATCGCAGCTGATTCATCGGTACACTAACAATTTGCTTTTGTTGACTTAGCGGTATAAGTATGACTTGAAATTTTTCTATCATTATTTGGTTTCAAGATGTTTGCTGTTTACGGTTTATTTTACACAACTGTTTCGTGGAACTTGATGCGATTTGCACACAGGTTCCTAGTAATTTCGTAGCGATAAAAATGTTAATGATCAACATCGTATCTACATTTCGCTTTGTACTTGGAAATGTATCGACTTGTCATTCCGATAATCTTTTTTGTAAATAGGTTAATGCTATAATATTTTAATAAATTTTACACACATATGTATTTGTTTGATTATCTTTTAATGTTTATTACTTCGTATGACAAGTTATCGTGGAATTTGGCAATATGCCCCGATGGCGGTTATATGAAAATGAAACGTATGCTGAAAATGAAAACTTTTGTATCCGATTAGGTTACGCAAGTGCATAATTTTTTATTGGTAATACGCGACTAAACAAATTACTGACAGACTGATTGACTGACTTGTCTGTTATCAATTCACAACCAAAATTTACAATGACAAACTTAAGCTATAGTACTCATTAGACGTATCATACGATTGCAATATAAATTTTAAAAACTTAAAATAGTTGTATCGTACAAGGTCATTGTGGGGTGCCTTTGAATGTATACCAGATATATTATATAACACAGGTCTCAAGCAATAATATATGGTAGAGGACGAGACAAACAAATAAGTTTTTTGCGGGTCACGTGTAACGATGGTACGTAATACGGCAGTTCATAATTTAATTACGAGAATTTCATCAGTTAAAAGCTTTTGTCAATACTTCACTATGTATACAATGAACGCATGTACACGACTGTACGTAGGCTAATTCACGCCTAACGACTGGAAGGCGTCTGTCGTCGCCTCATCGTCGACAATAAACTGCTATTGTCTTTTCCATATC
>DWDT01005081.1:0-10687 GCA_018245595.1 Microceris scylla
AGTGTTCGACCCGGGAATCGAACCCGGGACCTCCCGATCGGCAGTCGCACATACAACCAACACGACCAACGAGGCAGCAAACATTATGTATACGTTGATATTTATTTGTTTATCAGATCGCATTGTAAACAAGTAAGGTTCTGATTTATTTTCTAGAATATTCTGATGCCTATTCTTATCACACTTAAAATAATAGGTAATTTTTTCCTAAATATCCTATGCAACAATATTTTCAATCAACTTACAAGGCTGAAAAAAACTTTTTTACGTACCTAAAAAACCTTTATTACGTACTGCGTACTGTAAAATATATAATATAATGATGATACTATAAAAATGAAATGAACGTCATCTCAAAATAATTTAAATCTCAAATAATACTTCTCGAATATACCACTGACTAGTCCCAAGGGCTTAAAATCTATCAAGTTCAAGTGCAAGACATAGCTTTAAGATAACATTAACACTTTAAACTTGTATCAACAGCTCACAACAAATGTTCGCCAGCTCTCCGACTATGTCGTCTCGACAATAGTTCCACATGATTTTCTTCCCATAAGCACACTCACACAACACGCCCTTATACGTGCATACGTGTGAGCATCCTTCACTGACCCGTCGCAGAATGTAGTTGTGGTACAGTTTGCAGGCAAAATGGACATTTTATTTGATATTTATCTCAATTGTTTATTTTTCTGTCACATAATTAACTCATATTGATTTAATTAATTTTTTTTACTTCACAATAATACTGATTTATTTATAATTTCTTAGACAACTTTATTTACAATTTTGAACAGAGTACGTTAATAGAATTAATTGTATTGAATTATGAACACATTAAGATGTTATCCAGTAGCATTATTAAATATATTTGTTACTTTTAGAACTTCAACAATCATCATTCGTGTTTCAATTGTTCTATTAAACATTAATATGTCATAATTCTTTATCGTGTTTTGGCCTTTTTGTATTATGAGTGTAGAAAAAAGAATTATATTTTTACAGCATCATTATTGGTGTTTTGTGCATTCTAAAATATTATAAACTAAGTATAGCAAATGTTCACATGTATTAATTCATATAATACACGTATATAGTATCTATATAATTAATTGCAACAAATTAAGACATAATTTTATAAGAAAATCTATCTATTAAGACAGTAAGTATTACATTATTATTAAGTGTCAGCATAGATGAAATTATTGTATTCAGTTCAAGTAGTATTTTAAGGGTAAAATAGTCTTACATTCTTGTACAAGGCTATACAGGAATTTACAATTTCAAGTCAAGAAAGTAGCAAACGAAGAGACAAATCATACATACACTTTTAATATTTTTATTGACGTTATAATCATTTGCAGTGGATTAAAATAGTCTTATGAACTCTACTAAAATCAGTTTAGTTAAATACTGTTATTTGTATTAGATGAAATATTAATTGTAGTACCTTAAACAACTGTATATATACAAAAGCACAAATTCAATAGTAACTTCTTTTAAATTTTAACGTAAAAATTCTGCATAGAAATAAATTGCCCTTAACTGCAGTTTGGTTAATTATACAATATTGTATTATACGATATTTTTTAATTTTTAAATAAATCCTCCAGATTTATACCTGTTATTGGCAATACAAAGATTTTAAAGTCTCCACACTATAATAACTACAATTTAACAGTAAAGTTGTGAATATTACGTACATAAAGCTAATCAGTTACTAAAAACTCAGCTCACAGTTTAAACCTGTTTAATACTAGTCTAAACATTAAAATAAAAAACCTATAGGCAGTAATAATAGATAAAAACACTTAGGCACATTATAATTTTTCTTCTAACGCTACGCTACGCCAGTGTGCGTGCTAGACGCCGCCTAGACGCGCTGACCCAGTGGCCGGCGACCTTGCTTTCTTATGTTGTTCCGCCGTCCCTCTCGCACGGGCCTCTCTCTCGTGCGTGCTCTATTGATAGTAAGACAAGGTCACTTGGACCATGGTTAGCAAAGGGTAAGAACTCGTCCTAGGAATCTGACGCTCCGATTCACTTGTTGGGTGCGCGACCTGAATGTCTTAGTTCACTTAGCTTTAGTTAACATGGTGGTATACTATGTTTATTGTTGTTGTATTATCATGCCAGGTTTCTTATTGGGTAGGCAGAAAGTACAGAATGATATGTGTCATAATAATAATACAATTGCATTACGCTAGGTTCTATCTACATAGCAATAACTAAACGACCGTGTAGCGCTAATTTCAAAATATTGTAAAATGTAATATTTCTATCTTTACCTTTTAACCATATAATATGGTAATAAGAGTTAGCAGGTGTTTTCAAGCAAATAGCAAGTCAAATGTCTTTAGTTGTCTTCTTCTTACTATCTTCTTGTGCGATCGACGATCGTTAAGTTATCTTGAAATTTCGATGATACTTTCGAGCACATAGTACAGTACTGTATCATATTAGTGGCCCAGGTCTTCAATTTTGGGCGTCAAATTGTCTGCTACGCGTAAACCTTTTTAACCAATTAAATAGTCACTTTAATGTTAGCTTTCCCATTAGTTTAGCTTTTATTAGAACTCTAATATTTTGTAAAAGATATTATTTTCGTATCTTGAAATTTATTATCAGGCAAACTTTTACGTTCTTTTTAATTGTCTTTTTTATATAATTTTCCTTTTTTATCTTTATCTTAAACGAGTCGTATTTAAATTTTGTTCGAGATTCCATCTAGCATTTCCCATTTATTACTTCCGTTGCAGCATCGCGTCTTCAAGGCCATGTCGCGTGCCTTGTCTGAGTTAAAAAGATACTCAAACCCGTTCTACGACGCTCTAGTCAGTTCCTATAAACGTCTGATTGAGATGTCGCCGGTTGTTTATACGTTATTTTACCTCGCAAGTACAGCTTAAAAATATCTTCCTTTAAGAAAACATTCAGAGAATATTTAGGTACCTGCTACTTAATCACAAAACATTACTTCGTCACTTAAAAAAAATATTCTTTAATTTAAGTTTATATTTTACGCACGATCAGTTGTCGACTCGAAGAAGAAGAAGAAGACTTCGTCACTAAGAAAATATGGAGGTTTCAGCTGGTTGAGCACAGCCGCTGTGCCTATTAATGCCGTTTAGCAGCAGTTTATGCGTAGCGGTTTTTTGGGGCGAGATAGATTAACACTTAAGGATGCTTAATCTAATCCCGAGAGGAACTAGAGCTCAAGAAGATCCCGACATTGGATACAAATGTCTATGGGCATCAATGGCCACCCAATATCCCTGGTTTGCAAACCAGTATAATACGCCCGTGAAGTAAAAAATAGATGTAGGGGAATATACAACTTGCGTGTCCTTAAGGAATAGAATAGAATAGGAATAGACCTCGTTGACCAAAAACTGCAATCAAAATTCTCACGTTTTCACAAAGAAGCTCATCATACAAGTTCTTTGTGACGCAAACTCGCCAGACTATATTGTTACCTCAACTAGACGGTATTGCTACGTAACAATAACAAATGATAACAAACAGTATTAACATAACAAACATCTCTATTGCAGCTATGACAGGTTCTGGGTTCTATTTCCGGTTCCGGGGTGTCTAGACGTGATTGTTCCCTCGAATTTGAGGGTCAAGAAGGGGACTTGAGGGGTCATTGGAATAGTCTAATGTTAATTTTCTTGGCACAAATTTTACGACAGATAATTTTTTTTAAATATTTATTTATTTACTTTATTTATATTTATGTATTTTTTTTGAATATGTATAAAGTTAACATACAAAGGGCGGAATGAATGCATAATAATAATATCTACAAGAAATAGGGAGATGATGAGAATAATGGTAGTTACATCAATAACGATGACAATAATATAAAGACAATATTATATGTATATCTGTCTATAAAAACGATTTATAGTTTACGTCTATGTATTATCCTATACCTCTTTTCATACCCCGTAGAAGACCTGGCGTGAAGATATCTACATCTGTGTGTTACTTAGCTTAGTTCGGATGGTATAAATAAGAGTACCTACTAACTAAAATTTTATCTTTCTTCAGCCGACCAAAAATATTTACTGCAATTACATCAATTGGTCATGTCCTATTTCTGGTAGCAATAAAAGCTTTTTGGGATAAGATTTCACAAATAAAAATAATTATGTGAGAACTTTCATCACAAAGAAGAAATTAAAAAAAAATTATTTGCCGAAGATCATAATTTTCCAAACATTTTTCGTACTTTTCAGTGCAATAAGTTATCTGTGTCTAATTAAGATTGATCTACTGTTTGTGGATACAGGAAATATGGATATAGGATACAAGGATACAAGATCCTTATATATCGAAAAGGAAATCAAAATACGTGGTGACGTTAACCAGACGCGTCACGGGGCCTGTGCGATGTGGATGGACGTCGGCTGCGCGCGCGCCGATCTAAAACGCCGTGCGCCGATAATGGCGGCCGGGTGAACGACCAGCGTTACATATTTAGAAAAAAATATTTGGCAAATGCTCAGTGCAATGCACTTTACACTCAGGTGCAGGAAAACTGCTCTCGTGTATCGAGATAAACAATAAGCTGCTGTCTTATTTAGAGATGAGAGTTATTAATAGATTATATGTTTGAGATTTTGGTTATATAATTATGCTTTAATTGGAAACAATTTATTTGTGATGAAAATTTAACAAAATCTTGAATCGAAAATACAAAAAGTGTGCTTACTGCACCGAAACTACAAATACTATAGTACTACAAATATTAAAGTATTACATTATGAAATATATTGTAGGTATATATTCAATTCTATACTGAAGGTCTAAATCGAATTACCAGAAATATTTGATTTAAATAGACTAAATTATTCATTGTTATTACTCAATAGAAAATACATGCCATTTATTTGATATAATATGAAATCACGACGTCTTATTTCCACACAACAATAAAGAATACCGAATGCCAAATATCTCAATCATTACCGACCTATCGTGCTTCTCCTATGTTCACCATTATCTCCAGACACACACGTCGTCGGAGCCTTCTGAAACCAGAAATAAAAAATAAAACATAATTCAGCGCAGTTTCCACGGCCAGCGGTGTACGTACTGTGCGAGGCGCCTGTGGAGATGAGGTTCAACAGACTGCAGCTCGGCCACGCACACCGCAGTAGTGCGAACCGAGAATCATCTACCACTAGAGCGGGCGTGTTCGTAACGCGTTTCATTAATGTTTGCTGAAAATAACAACTTCAATCATGTAATGAGGTGAACAACTAAACGAGGGTCGTGATGAGTTGAGATGCACACGTAGAGCAGCCGTCCTGTGCGCGGCCACGTACTACAAAAATTTGCGGAGCGCCGGCGAATTTGTCTGTGTTTGAATACCTTTGTTTCATTGCAGTTTGCATGTTAAAAATGATTTGAACGTAAAAAGAAAATTGCACTCGTTAATGTGTTCCACTGGCCTGTTGGTCTAGTAATCACCCTAATTAATAAATTCGGCTTGTGGGTTTGATGCTATGTAGGACGTTTGTTTATGTTTCCTAAGGAATTTGTAGTTATATGTATCTTTATCAGCAATATGATCATCATAACACAGGTATCTCTTAATATAGGATCTGATAACGGCTACGACTGAAATGTCTCAAATATTTAATTAGAATTTTTCACACATTCTGATTATACATTTGGTGAGAATATTTACAAAAATTTGATGAAATGTTCTTTAAAAATTATTAATACATTATTTTGTGATATATACAGTCTATGAAGCATAAACAAGAAACAGTATTGCCATTAACATAGTACATTTATTATCGGTGTTGCCGCCATTTAGCGTAAATATGTATTTTAGAGAAAACCAAATCGATACGAAATTTATTATTCGCTATTATTATTCAATAGTTGTTCAATTTAAAATTGACCCCACAGAGTTAAAATCTCAGAGGTTGAATGTGAACAGGGTTTGAAGGTCGTTTCAGGTATATTGATGCCGATTATTATCATACTTTTCTTTGTTCAGCTTTACTTGGCCTTGAATTTAAAGTTGTGTTCCAGTACAATCGATGTAAGAAAAGCGATCAGTGCTTAAACACTTTACTTGGTGTTAGCACCAATGGTTGGAACAAAATAATTAAATAGGTACTTGACGTTATTGAACATACACCTGTCAGGTCACTGAATAGATTAGCTCATTTATTATCAACCGAGATCTAAATCAAAGGAATGTATGTACTCGTATGTATCAATAAAGAAAAGTAATTGTAAGGTTGAGCGGGAATTACTTTTAGTTTTAAATAAAGAACGGACTTGTAACGGACTTGCGTTTTATAGATCGACGTAGTTGATGAAAACTTGGAATAGGCACGTATTCCTTTTAATTTTTAGTTATATACATGTCTAAATATTTCTAGTGATTTTCATTTTTAAATTTGGTCGCTTTTCTAACTGGCCAAATGCATAGTACATATATAGCTATTATCCAAAAAAAACAATCAAATAATCCCCTCATAAAGCGTGATATCCATCAGTGATTTAAAAACGTTTCTATGTATGTTTAAAACGAAGTGTTATTTTCCTATGTAACATCACTTGACGTTTTTCTAATTCTATACAAAGTTAAAGATGGTTTACGCTATAAAGCATTTTTTGTGACAATCTATTGAAACAATATCTACGAACATGTGGAATATTTTCAGAATAATTTTATATTTTATAATGTGAACGTACGCAAACAGTATCCTTAAATACATATTTATTTGAAAAGTGGAATTTAAAAATATTGTAAGTGTTCAATTTTAAATTGCTGATCGCCCCCCGGACAGCCATGAACTGATTTTTTGTGGAATCTATGTTAATATAAGTCATCTATTTATGTAGTTGACCATTGACGTTGGTTGGAAGACATTTGAAATTCAAAAATAATAACGGTTATTATAATAAAATGTAAATTAGTTTTATTTGTCTATAATCTGTGCGTAGAATATATCTTTTAAGCCGAGTAAAAAATGTTTTGATAAGCGAAGTCAAAATATACATATGTAGGTATATATATACTTAGTATTAGCTGAAACACTTCAATCTTGAAACGGTGAATCTAAAACTCCGTCGGATCTTGGGTAACTGTCTGCTTCTGTGTGATAGTTATGGGCAAAAGGTTGGACGTAACTTGCAGTAGTTGGCCACGGCAGTAGTCGGGGCAAAACTCCACTCATTCCACTAACTTACTTACGCCACTAACTGGTGGACTATGAAAATGTATGAATACTGGGATATAATAGTCATAGAATAATTATGATGTCAAACCTTACAAGTCGTTTCTGAAAAATATATTTTTAGCATGTAACATACTTCTAGCAAATGAACAAAAATAAAGGTTATGTTGAATATACTTTCATACTTGTATAGTCTGTACACTGAAGTATAATCGTAGGTCAGGGTACTTAGCTCACAGCGCACGGTTTTTCTATTGTTTTCCGAGTCTGCTGATGTATGGTTTGTCTTTAGCCATTTTGTCACCGAAGGTCAGCTGTCGAGCTGAATTATAATCACTTCGTGGGATCCACGGTTAGATGTTCGATATCTTTACGAGTTTCCATTAAACGTGTGCTGAGAATAAAATTAATACTGATTTGTGGCGATTAATGTTGATCTGAGTTTGTAATCTTTGGTAGCTGTGATATGCTTGTGTGTACGACAATCCGCCATTTTGGTTCGGCGTGCATTTTGAGGTTATGTTAATACTGTAAAATTTAAAAGTAACTGAAGTTGTAAATACTGTTTATATAAAGGAATGACAACCTTTAAAAGTAAATTAAAGTACAGGTGTTGGAAAAGTCGATATACCTAGTTATTGAAGATATTATGTTTGATAAACGTTTAAATTCTTATATCCGTCGTTTTTCGACAAGAAAGTAAAGTAAAGCGTTATATTGATGCTATTATTTTATTTCTTAAATAGATTATTTTTCTATGGTGTCAAGAGATATAATGGTTCAAAAATATTTGCATAATATGAGTGCATTTGGTCGATCATTTTCGACTACAGTATAAAATGTCTCAAAAACACTATCTTTTGATGTGACCTACAGACTATTCTATGATATATAACTGTTTTATTTAATAGTCATAGAATAATTATGATTATCTGAATTGTTTTTTGTAAGATACTGTTTTTGACATATTACATACACTTTAGTCGCAAATGAGTATATATACATACCACAAATATGTAATAGGTAAATTAGTCTACATGGATAATATTATTGGTAGACATGTATGTATGTATGTATGTATGTATGTATGTATGTATATGATTATGTTGTAATATAAATAAGAAAATGACGAGTAACAGAAAACAAGTCTATGCCTGTCACATAAAATGAATATATTACTTAATAATAATCGTAACATATATAACTTTACTGTTCACAGTCAAAATTATTGCTAGTACTATATAAAAGTTATAAGTCAGTTTATCAGCCACTGAATCTTAAAACTAGATGCAATTACAAAATGTTATTCCTTCAAAAGTATAAAATGTACCTACATTAGTACCTACTAGAGATTAGTATCACAAACATAGTGCCATACAGCTATTACACCATGTTAGAAGTGGAACGACCGACCGGCCCTGACCGTCGCGGAGCTGGCGAGCACAATGCAGCGTAATGATGCCGGCTGGAGATCGATGGATCTGTCGGAGATACAATACAATACAATACAAACTTATCAATGTGATCCTAGATCTTAAAAGTATCTACATATACCTACACTCGTTGCCATACGTAATAATTATGTTGGTTGTGTAAGTTTAGTATTAAATTCTATTGTACAAATAAAATAAATATTTGGCTTAAAATATATCTTAACCGGGAGCTCTAGAAGGCGATATTCTACGTTCAAAAATAGTCATCTGAAGTTTGACGTCACCGCCCTGTGATGTTTGAGTCTGTCTAATTCCATATATAATATTTTGTAATACTTTTTTTTTAATATCTTGGGCATCTTCATACATGGCTATCGAATCCCAAAGAAATCGTCAAGAGACCTTGTGCTGTGGTAAGTATATTAATTATAAATACATACATATATTATAAAATGTACATGTTAATATTTATTTATATAGCTTTTTATTTTTTACACCCAAACGGATATTTCAAATTGATATACACAGACCTGTACATACATTGAATTGAAAGTCTAAAAATAGTTGGAAATGCTGCTAAGTTTCCAGAAAATACATGTGCTAGAATTTTCCCGCTACACATTTAAATATTTACTTCAGAATTCTATTACTTTGCACGTCTGTGGGACTTGATAGGCAGAGATTATAGACGCGTTAGATATTGTAATTATATACCTACGCATTTATGTGTTGCCATAAAAATATTTAAGAATATTTGATTTCAGATGCAAATACCTTAGTAATATTGTATCAATATTTACATGTTTAATATGCAGCTTTATTTATTTATATGAAAAATGTAGACTATGCAATATACGTGAAACAATAAAATAAATATAATATTCAATTATTAAATTAATATAAATATTTAATTGCCGTATATAATATTTTTTGTTAACAATGTAAAATTAATTAATATAAATGTAATGTATTGTATTTTTTGTTATATCCTTTATACCAACATACAAACATTGATAAATTAAATTCGTATTTAGAGTTAGAGTCGAGCGAATCGGCGAGCTAGTATAAACAAACATCTTGAATCCAAGATCCAAGGTCCTCCCAGTTCACGGCCGAACGGTCGTTGCTCTTCTAACATTAGTAGGTAGGAGAGCAATTTATGATAATTTATCCGATACTAACATTTGACATTGCACTGACCGGCCGCTTCACAACCTACGACACGACACGACTCACCCACGATTGCGATTACCCGACTATATCAAACACGTCTGTGAATATAAAAATGGAAAAGGTCATTTGACAATCTATTTTCCTCTTTTTCTTACTGCCTCTGTTTCAGATCATTCCTATTGACGAAAGTTTATTATGAAATTTCAAATTGTGTTTATATATTTATCAATCAATAAAAAACATTGAAGAAAAAAGGCGTGATAAAAATAATTAAACAAGAATAAACAATATTTAGAACCACCGCCTATGTTTCAGAGCGTTTCCGCCAGCGATAGACGCCACCTTGGAAATGTTGACGACCCCTCGCCTTGAACCTACGCTTCTCGGAACTTAGCGCCAATTGTACCGGAGCCCTGGAAATTTATTCAACCGATATGTTATTTGTTTCACATTTATTTATTATTTTTATTCCTCTACATTTTGGTTAATATAATAAAATTTAAGTTTCAAATATGAAAAATTTCGTGTTAGCTTTCACTGTTCAATTTTGAAAAGATTATACTTTTTAACCATAAAAAAATATTGGATTCGATATGCTATTTGTTTATAATTGATTAATATCATTACTCTTCGACCTTCCTCAATAACATGATATAAGATTTTTCAGCAAGATTGCACTTTTCTTGTCACTTGTCGCAATGAAACCATGCTGAAATAGTTTTTCTTTACTGTAAACACTTTCTTAGATCTATGTCCCATACATTAGCTATTATAAATTTAGCATTATAAAATTAGTATAAATTGGTGAACATAACTGTGACGTGCTATTTAATTATATACCTACTAATCTTCCTGAAATTGGCATAT
>DWDT01005082.1:0-10687 GCA_018245595.1 Microceris scylla
AACCGGCTTCCGTCCTGCCAATACCCAGTAGATGATGGATTATTTTCAAACTGTGTAATATATTGAAAATAAAAGGACTGATCATATTTTCATATTAATAGTTAAAAATAACTTTATTATCTAAAATTTGAAAAAATACATCTCTGAAAGGTTTTTTCTGTTCTTTTATCTTGGAACGTTTTGAGCTTAAAAGGTGAAACAATAAACTATAATAACTGTAAACTTTTCTAAAACTATGTACAATGTAGAATCGACATTAACATTGTAACGAAAAGAACATACATAATTTGTTACTTTCTATCACGTCTTAAATTGGTTGTATTTATTTCGACATTAGAATAGAATTGAAATATTAATTAGAAAAGAAATGTTGATAAGGTAAGGACATTTATGTAAGTATGTACATACATCATTATATATTTTCAGTTTTCTCTAAAGCTGAGACAAACAGGGGCCGCAATGGAACAATGAATTGTAAGTTTGTAGTTAGCAGACACATAACTGTGTATTATAATACATATTAACTGAGATATATAGTACATGGTTATCAGATAATAATATTTTTGAGATTTTTTGTAAAAATTTGGATTTAAATTTATTTGATTTAAATTGAGCTTTACAAAACTCTACCAGTCACGTAGAAAATGTCGGAACTAGGTACCTTTTGAGAAGTTGCGCCTTACAGCAATATACATATGTATGTAGGTATATAGAGTTTAAAAAAAATAAGGAAAAGCTTTTTTTTAAAAGTTCTGTGACTGTTCTGTTGTGAAAACGCGTATCCTGACGGAGAATTATTCTCTTACTGGTGCTGGCGCCGGCTTATCAGGCTTTGTACTTGTATGAAACAATACATGGTATTGTTGGCACTAAGCAACATATCTCTTCGTCGAAAAATTAACAAACAAATGATTGTTCCACATTATGCCCATTCGGGGCCAACACTATAAATAAAATAAATAATAATCGACCCAGTTATCATTTCACTTTATACCCATAAGGGTCTCATCTCATATTGAGAGGGTTAAGGACATAGTCTACCACGCTGGCCAAGTGCGGCTTGACAGACTTAATACTCGTAATTATATAATACTGAGCTCGATCTTCAGCTCTTTGTTCCAACCACTGTCAGTTACTTTACGTAAAAGAAGACGATAAAATAAGATAAATATAATGAATATGAGAAGATAAAAGATATGTGTTGTATGATAGTTCGTAACGCGAGCCGGCGGTGTCTCGGGTTATTAGTGCAGCGACCAGACGCGCAGGTGTCTGGTGTGAAGTGCACAGACATTACTAGCACTGCGACACTAAAACTCCTCATGCTTTGGGTGACTCTACAGTGCAGGACACTATGCATCTAATTGTTCCTCTAATCTTATGTACGACTCAATATTAAATTTAACAAAATGTTAATAATTACATATGTATATTAAATTTTACGAGTAGGTTATTATTAGACAGAACGACCGTCGCGTCTGAATTCAAATGTTTTTGAGTCGAGTTCGAGTCTTTCGAGTTATTTCGCAAAGATTTCAAAATTTTTCTTAATTATATCTTTAAAAAGACAACGATTAAATACATAAAAGGTATACAATACTCCATTGACTTTACATTATTATTCGATAGAGGCACTGTTCTGTGCCTGCCCTCTGCAATTAAATAACGAATCTCATTATTCATTTTATATTGCCTGTATACCTGTAGGCATACATATTTATTAATTAATAGCTATCAGTAAAACCCTTCCAAGCAAACGTATATAATAACATAGCATAAGGAGTGTACAATTTGAAATCATGTAAATATTAATTACGAGTGATATTTTCGAAATATTGTTGGACCCCGGAAGAAGAGCTATACGTCTGCTGCAATGCAGCAATGTAGTGTTCACTGACTTCTTTTAATGAGATGGAAAAATATGGCGAGCTTGGTAATTACGATAACATATTCGTTGTGAAGCTTCATCGTAGTCCAAGTGTCTCCAGGCTTGGGACATGAACATTATTCGCCTCTAGTTTTAATGAGACATGGGAAGTTTAATTTCAAAGCTTAGGTAGAGTTTAATTTCTATGTACGATGAATTAGAATTACATGGCATTCCCGTCGAAAGTTAATTTGAGTCGTGCCCCCACCCCTATTGATTCGATTACCAATTTTCTTATCTTGGAGCACGAAATAATTGACTTGAGTCTATTCAATTGCAATATGTATGGAGAGCTGCAGACAAAGAAAATATTGATAAGTTATTCATCTGAAAGCTCAGTGCTGTAAGTAGGTCACGAGGAGAGCTAGCTTTGTCCGGGCTGTGACGTCACCACAAAGAAAACATTTATAAGCTACGAAATGCCTGACAATTCTTGTTTTAATAATTCATAAATATATTAAAATATAATGTTATAGCGAGAATTTTTGAGTCATTACAGTATTTTAATTATATTTTGCTATAATTCCGAAATCAAACGAAAATAAACGAAACAGTGTTTGGAGGGGCGCGGACGCCCATTTCCAAAATGGCTGCCTTTGGATTACATGACGTAATACCTCAAAATTCACAAAAAACATGCAATATTTTGGCTAAGATTTTTTTCACGCAGCAGGAGTTATAACGAAAATGAACTACAACTATTTAGAACAGACACAAGTGGATTGTTAGCGCAATGTCAAGACGATGCGGACGACGTATCGGTCGATGGCTCGCTGCAGTGTCCATTATAAAATTGAACTTTAAAACTAAATAAATACAACAAAATTTAATATAATTTCCAGATGAGGGTAACGAAATTCTTACATAAAAAATCCTATAAGACTTGGACTTGCAGTAAATGCGCCTTACCTTCGCTGGTGCTCGAAAAAAAAAGTACATAAAACAAAGACTTATTTTAAAATGGCGTACGCAGATGAAAGCCGAGTGCTGGATACGAAAAAATTGGAAAGCGGACTCACCTCGTGCCGAGCCAACATGGCGGTGGACAAAGGAGCGTGCGGAAAACTGCGATCCGTTGCGGAAAGTTTTCAAAAACGTACTGGAAGGGTACAATCAGACACACTGGGATGGTTTTGGGGCTATTAATTTGTGATTTTTGATTTTTCGCGACGGAGACGGAGCGTAATGCATGCGCTTGGATGCATCGGAGTGTACTGACCTAGGGCTTGTTGCAGTCGCGCAGGGCTTGCACACAGTGACACGCCACGCACACCGACACGGTCACGGTGCGCATGCCATTGCCGCCTCTATACCCCCGCTGGTTAGGGTGGGAATGGCGTGCAGCACTCATACATACGTAGAAAGTCTGAAGAGTCCGCTCGATACCGTGGCAACAGTCTGAAACAATATTGAGCTCAGCGCAGCACTACATAGAGTAGGCAGTCGGGGAACGTCGTCGGATTCTACATCCTATTTCACCACCCGACCACACCTAGTTCTTGCGTCGCGAAATCTGTCGATTTTTCAAATTTGAATTTGAAATTTTTAAATTGCGCCATCAATAAGTCGACGAAAATTTGAATTCTACATTTTTTCTCCCAGAATTAATAAAAATGTTTCTAAAATGCAGGCGTAGAGCAATATTAAAGAAATAGTTCAAGTTCCAAATATAACGCAATAAAATTTATATTCTGTGCTAAGCTCTCAGGGTGGCGCAGGCGTGGTGGTGCCCATTGCCCACGGCTGCGCTTACTGCAAGCTCTATATACTTAACTAACAAATATGTAGTGAGTTACAACCGCTTTTATTTCCGCCATTTTCTCGTTAATAATTGTCATAGAAGTTTCTATATTTAATTTATACTAGTTTACGAGTACCAATACAATATTCATGTTAGGTAGTAATATACTTCATTAGTATTTAATAGACGAAGAATTATTAGCTAATGTAACAAGAAAAAAAAAGTTTTTGGATTAGGAAATATTGTTTTAAATCTCAAGAGAACAGTTAACCACAAAAGAAATTTTGTTCAAATAACGATGTTGTTTCTATAGAAATATGGATATAACAATTGGTGGCTGTCAAAACATCACGACGAGACGTATGTAATACTTCAGTATTATATACGTCTCGTACTTAACTTTCTTCTTACCTACAAGTACGAATAAGTGAATCTCTCTTTAATATTATTCACTTGGAACAACTTTAGCAGGGGATCCAGAGGCACTTGTTAGTTGTTTAATGTCTGGTTAAATTCTTGTGAATATAAAAAACTGATAAGATGTAAATTTTTATGTAATCATGTGCATGAAATTTTTAACAGTGTTAAACTGCTTCTCTAAGTAGATAAATAATCATAAAATTCATAAACTTTTGGCAGCCAGCGACCTGAATCTCATCCGTTCCTTAATTTATTAGGCCTAAGAGACAGGTTAAGATATATCACTGTCTTCAAGAGTACAAGCTTTACAAATGTATATAGTACAGAATGTAGAGTTATAGTCTGTCCATGGTCTCTACATCTCTCCTAACGACTCTACATCCCGAATGAAACCAATATCGATGTTAGGTAACAGTACCTGCCGGACGCCGCAGACCGGTGGTACCGGTCATTCCAGCTTTACCGGAAGTAACATTACGGAGGAAACGGATTTGCAACACTTTTTAGGTCCAAGAAATGGTATTAACAGTGACACCGACTCTACCAAAATTCATCTGGTTATGGGCTTAATTAATAGTATTGATATTATGTTTTAATTATCTGAACGTCAGCCAATTGGTAGTTGATGATCTTGAGAATATCCGATTTGTTTTAGCCTGTTCTAAGCTCTACACTACGTCCATTTAGGTACATGACATTAATAGAAAGACCATTAGTAGCCTTGACTATTGTCTGATTGATACCTGTTACTAAAACGCCAAATGATTACCTATTCATATGACAAGCTCTGTGTCAATACTAATTTCCTTAAGCTAGTACACAGTTATTACAATAATAACAAAAATACACAAACGTTATAATAACAGATAAAAGATAAAAAAACAAGGCTATAGGCGGTATTAGGATTGTGTAGATTTTATCCAGAAAACCAAACAGATATACGCAAAGTGGCTGGCAGTGGTTGGATGCGAAGAGCTGAAGATCGAGCTCAGTGGCGTGCCATTGGAGAGCCCTATGTCCAGCAGTGGACGGGAGTAGGCTGATGATGATGATGATGATGATGATGATGATGATGATGATAAATATTCAGTTACATTTGCAATTAAGATAGTATTAGCTTTTTATACTTCTATTTTAGTCTCGTTGGTTGAGTGGTTGTAAGCGCGACTGACGATCGCGAGGTCCTAGGTTCAAATCCAGGGTCAAGCACTAGTGGATTTTTTTAATTTACAATTTCTAATAGTGGCTCGGAGTCAGGATCTATTCCCGGTGTAGGGCAATAGGCTCATCACCTATTCCGTGGGACGTAAACAAAACTGGTGAAACGCGGGAGAGTCCTACACTCCTATGCTTAGCCCTTCGAGTATTATAGGTGTAATGTTACTTTTTATATTTTAAAATATTTTTAGCTATGTATTTGCCTATTTATGTACGTATGTAATTTGAATTTTTAAATTTGATAATTTATTAGTTTCATGGTTAAATTATGATGACCTCAAAATTACACTATGGTACAAAAAATCTGCTCCAAGTATAGTATTTTAATTGTATTTACTAGTAATTACATATAGATAAAGAAATACACGTAAGAAGAGAGTGATAAATGTAGAAGAATCACATCAGCTCTGCAAGGATACACATATTTTCCACTCGGTTCTCTCTGCCTACATCGTAAAGGACGTGGCGTGGCGATATACATGCGCTAAACTGATCGCATCGCACTATACATAGTTATCATAAGCATGCATAATCATTATAAGTGAGAGGCAACGACATAAATCCTTTTTTTCTCTTATACAGTTCTAGTACTAAATCACGTACATGTTTAGTTGTGTTCATAAGTACAAAGTTTAGAAATACAAAGTAGATGTTTAGTTCTATTTCACTTCGTAATTAAAATAACATAATGTTAAACGAATACATAATTAAAACTTGGCTCTGTATATCACACTGTGACAAAATCCGCGCCATGGAAAAAGTAATTAAAAACTTTTAAGCATCTGGGCTTCTGTGGGGACGGGGGTGTGGAGGTTTTTATATTTTAAAATATGTAATATTATTATATTTCTTTGGTAAGTCGCGAATATATAGATGATTAATAACCGAAGTTCGTTTAATAACTATTTGGAGATCTGTCACACGCCTACAGCCTACCCCCTAGAGCGGATTCCATTCTCTGGCAAGGCATTCAAATGTGTAAAATAAATAGATAAAAAGGTATAAACTTCCTTTACTGCAATCCTATCCACATGTCCGATTTCCGAAACACAGAAACACACACAGCACAGATTTCCGACACAACACAGATTTCCGAAATGAGGAAATGAGTTGGAAATCATTATTGTTTATATACGATCGTATGTACGTTATTAAAAATTAAGATGGTAGTAACATTTTGTATCTATTTGAATAAATTTATTTAATTTATACACATAAATTTAGAATATAATTAAATTTAGAATAAAATTAGAATATAATTGAAAGAGGCTGAAATTCGCTATACAGAACTTGACTGAGACGTAAATAATGAAAGTAGAGGGGGTAGGTGTGGTTAGTCATTTAAAAAGGAGCAGGTTAATTGAGTTCCTTTTGTTGCATCTTTTTTCTTCACCAGCCCTTTTATTGTTCTAATATTGGGTAGTAGTGTTCTTTCAGATTGAGAAATGTGGCGAGAATATAATGTGCGCTCATAATCAAGTCGTGCTAAACAGACTTTTAGGTGTTAAAAGTGATAATGTTGAGCTGTCAATCCTACAAATTACCTTGCGTAGGTTTTCTATACAGTTATAGCTTGCGAGATTAAATTATGCAAACGCATATAACTGTGAGGCGGGTAAAAACTATCGTTATTGTGTTACTACGCAAGGCCTGTTAAGGTTTAGACAGAGAGTACAGAGTGCCAAATATCTCTTCCTTTACAGAACTAAAGTGCTTTTAAATATTTAGTACTTTTTGCATATTCGCACGTCAGTTTCGGAGATTCGATGTATCACCATCACCTAGGATCTGAAGCATTTGGTCAAGATAGTTACATGGTTTTCTACCTTAAGACCAATATAATAATCTTTGTTAATAATTTAAAAGACGTGGATATTACTATTATATCTTGCACCTTTCCTGCTTAGATATTTCCGAAACTTCGTACAGCGGATATAAGACTTGGATTATTACAGACGGACGACGATTGGGAGCAAAAATATTACTTCTTTATTTGTCCGACCGTTGGACTTGTACAACCAGTCTATACGGTATGTGAAATGGTTTTATTGGTAACATTTTTGTAGTTTAAAATATATTTTTCCCAGCGCAGTGCGTATGTTGGTGAACCAGCTTAAATTTGAAAACATAATGGTTTCCGTGGAAATGCTACATCGTTTTAAATATTTTTACATCTAAATCTATATCTTAATACGTGAAGCAAAAACTTTGTACCCCTTTTTTACGAAAATTGCGCGAACCGACGAGTATGAAATTTGGCACACTTTTGCTAATATACATATTATGAAAATAATGCATAAAAATACATTTAATCAATAAAAAAGGAAACACTACGCACCCTACCATGTATTTGACACACACACGCATAATTATGTACTCTCTCGTTTGTGGTTAAATATCTAATGATAATAATCTTTATTCAGTTTAATGTCTATGGTCATATCGAGAATAGATTAATATTGTTTGTTTTTAATATTTAATGTATGTTTAATATATAGGTATTACAAATACATTAAATAAATCATTTATTATTTACATGAATGATTGTCAGTAAGTACTACAGAGGAAATATTTATATAAGGATAGTCTTTGCCTCGTTGGTTGTGTTGGTTGCAAGTGCAACTGCCGATCGGGAGGTCCCGGGTTCGAATCCCGGGTCGAACACGACAAAATTTTCTGATTTTGATTTTTTAGTAGTGGTTCGGAGTCTGGATATGTGCCCAATGCATGGCAATAGGCTCACCACCTATTCCATAATGGGACGTAAACGTAACCGGTGAAATGCGGGAGTGTTCTGCATTCCTCTGCCTACCTCTTCGGGGATTACAGGCGTGAAGTTACGTTACGTAGTCTTTGATATTAGAACCTAGGCAACGCTTAAACTTTTTTTTATGATTTACGCTTGCATTTCGATGGCTACTGATTCATTTGCACGAATAAAATAACGACACTATTTTTTCTTTAATTTTTGACATCATCGTGATAATGCTGCAGTTCACCGTCAAGCTTTTTCACGAGACTTAATCAACGATATGAATATATATCTACTGAAATTTAGAAGAAATATAGCCAAAGCTCTGTCGTTATATTAATAAAGTTCACTAGTTTAATAGCATAGCTGTGAAACGAATAACACAATAAAACATGTATAATTATTTTTATACATGGAATCATTCAATTATAAGAAATAAAACAATATAAACGGCTCGGTAGATAATAAGTCCATTATTTTCCTATATAGGATTTGTCTCGGCGTTTCCGAAGCTCGTTGGGCCCGCTAAGGGTAACTGCCCACACAGTTGAAATGATTTTTGTCGTTGTTATATCAAATAATAATAAAACTATAAGGTTTTATAGCAAATTTGTTCTCGTTTAAAATCGTAGATGTTTCTAAAAATGGAAATTCTAAATTAGTAAAATCCAATACCCGATCCTGGATTTGAACCCAGGACTTCCCGATCGCCAGTGGCGCTTGTAACCAATTGATCAACGAGGCTCTCATTTGTTAGAAAATAAATACAATTTTTCTTTAATAAATCCTAAACTTATACCAATTCAGATCGAAAATTCCTCATAATCGGGTGTCGTTCAGTGTATCGCAACTCTAAGCATTTGTGTCTTTTAATTTAATTAAAGTAGCCTCTGAATCCACCGTACATGCACGATGACAGTGGAATGTGGAATAAGTACTTGAGGTCTGTATGGGGAATTGGGGTATTGGGAAACCTGTGCTCTTTGTCTGACCCGTAAGGGTGCCGGAATGATGACATATGTAATAATAGCACCAAATGTTCATATTAAAAGCGTGTTAGTGTGTCGAGTCTCTTATAAGGCCACTATCAGACGAATGTCACAGAGACCGATATAAGTTTATCAAATGAGTATTCTTCCGCTTTGCTGATCTCCGAAGTAAATAAATTTCCCTGTAGGGTATTTATCCATTTTGCTCTTTATGTAACTTCCTCTCTGTCAGCGACATTACGTGTCTATCACAGTCAATGTTTTCGGTTAAACCGCTGTGTCGCGTAGAGATTCGCTAAAGAGGGAATATTATAACTGGTTTATTTCGTTCTTGTCATATTATAGATATATGTTATTATATTAGTATAATATTTTAGTAGTGATAGTCTAGAGAAATTGTGATATTCTTGTGGCTTAGTATTAAGTGTATGATTCTAGGTGTCCTAGATTCACGGTAGGGGGCACACACTTCTAGTTTAGATAGCTATGTCTAACTTTAGGTTTAAATATAACTTCTCGTGTAACGGTAAAGGAAAATTATATAATCAAAACAGTAACACGTTGTACAGGTGTCCAGTCATCAAACGTCATCATGAGAACGATTCTGAAGTAGGTCATATTTTCATCATTCACCCTAAATATATAAATAGTCCACGAATTACAGTTTATCGATACCGGAAGCAGGGAAGATTAACTTTGGCACGAAATACTCATAAACGTTTTAGGCCATCGATAAGAGCGGCGAGTTGGGGCCTCACTAAATTTGCTTACACCGCTTATTTATATGCCTTATATTAAATATTTATGTGCCTGTTAGCCTTAACTTCGCCTTCATAAGATCTCGTCAAATGTACTCAAATCAGAATTGCAAAACTCATTTATTTCTTTAATTCTTTATGTATAAAATATTAGGTTTTGCTTTATAATATTTTTTGCCAACTAATGGTCGAAATGCGAATACAGATGATAATAAATGTAATTGGATGTTTGCCGAAAAACGGACAGTTACGATGCTGTATTACTAGTCTTTAAGCAATTAAAAATGTTTATTATAATTCAGATGTTATTACTCGTATTTATTTAAGAAAATGTTTTGACACTACTTATGAAGATATTTACCATTAACATTTAATTAATATGCAACTACGAAGCATTTCGAATTGCAAAAGGTCACCTGGATATGGAAGACCAGGGCTGGAAAATATCTATGAAATGCAAGAGTTATTTACAACTTATTACTGAAAATATTTTGACAATGTTTATGAGACATTTAGTTCAGTAACTTAGATTGGAGTTCTATAGGTACGAAGCAGTTGGAATTGGAATAGCTCACCTGAAAGGCGAGGGCGGGTGGCCGACCGACGCCGCGCCCCAGCCGTAGCTCTGGAGCGAAGGTAAGCTTGGAACCAGTCGACCGCGCGCCGCGCTACGGGACACGCGTCTGTTGCGGTTCCAATCTATACTGCACACGTAATATGACTGTTCGAAGTTCGCGCTAACAACCTCTCATTTCCTACCACCCTCAATACATGAACTGATTATGTCGTGCAAAAGGACTGAAGTGTTAAGCAGCCGTAGACAATCGGATGGGAATATTATTGAGAGTCCGACGCACAGGTGAAAGTTGTTTTTATATTATT
>DWDT01005083.1:0-10686 GCA_018245595.1 Microceris scylla
ATACCAATTTTCATAATAATCGGTACAGTAGTTTTTGAGTTAATCGATAACATACATACAAACATTCATTTTTATAATAGATAATGAATTGATTAAATAACATTTTTAAGATTGTAATAATTTTCATTTAAATATAATGCTTATGAAAAACTCTCTAAAGTTTTCTTTTCCAAATATGTACATAATTATATATTTATCATTAAGAGAAAATAAATTTCATAATTGCTAGTGCAATAATAAAGTTAATTAACAATAATAGCTAAAACGTTTAGTTCCTTATTATATTATGTAATTTTACGAAGTCGATTCAAAATAAACTGTGTAAATTGTAAGGTAAAATTATTCAATTTTAATGCAAGTGTGTTAAAAATCACACAGATAGAACGTACAGCGTCCGCGAATCAGCTCAACACATTTATCTGGTAAAAGATTTTTCATGTTGTTGGTACGACTTAAAAACTAGTTTCTTGTCAGATCAATTTGTAGAGAATTTTAATAGCCGCCACGCTACCATATATCGTAGGTTGACTTCCACACGACGGCTTCTTCGGATCACTTTAGTAGAACTCGTAAATAAAACTAACTATAGTTTCCTCGTTATCAAAAACCGCTTAGATTTCGCTATAAAGTCGTTCCGTCTTTGTTTAACTTAACTCAATCTAAATATGATGGAAAAGGACGAAGAATTAATCACTATACATAATTATCTTTTTTTTTCTACGTTTTATTACTTTCTATTATTTTTTCTGTCAATTTATTTTATTAAGAGTAGTTTACGGGATAATAGATTAATGATTTATATATCCATTAAATGTTATTTTGTTCACAATCACAAGTTATTAGTAATCAAATTCACTATTATCTTAGTGGTACATTCCAGCCTCTCCGCTATACATAGTACAGCAATGATCCAAGTACACAGCTCTACGTGTGAAAAGTCCTAATGTTTTTTTTTAAATCTGTGATATCTACCGCTACACTTTGTTATCATATCTGATAATGGCTCTATTACCCTATTGTTTATTTGAGAATAGAACAGAACTAATGTGAAATGAAACTTACTATTTTTTTTTTTTTTATAGAGTAGGGGACAAACGAGCAAACGGGTCACCTGATGGTAAGTGACACTTACTTACTAAATTTCTATTCATCAATAAACATTTCTGATACGGAAATTTTAAGTTTCCGAAACCGACGTAAGTGACGAAGGAGAGTGTTGAATGTGGAAGAACTTCAGGTTTGTAAGGATAGAGGTATTTGACACGCGATATTGTCTACCTACATTGTAAGGTACCTGGCGTGATTATAATATAGGACAATAGTAATAAAATATATCCAGGAAAATACCTATGTCCAGCTCTGAGTCATTGCGAAAAGGTTATATCCAGCAGTTAAAAGGTAAAGGTTGAGGTGATGAGGACGATGGTGATGATTTAAGAAAAACTTCACTTTCTATTAAAATATAACACTATTAAAGTGTTTTGTTCGACGTATTTTTTTAAAAACCAGTTAAACAACCACTTGCAGTGTAACAATAGATTATTTACGGTTGTTAACAGTTGTGTTGGGCGGTCGTGTGTTGCTTGCATTAAAATTATAATACATTCAGAATAGCCGCGGGTACAATGGGCAATGAGCTACTTATAAATATATTCGAATAAAATATTGCCATGTAAAGCAAGAAAATGTGCCATAACATGTAAATATTACTTTTGCAAAATCAAGTTATACAATATTAGAACTTATTCAATTTTAAATAAGGACATCAATCAGATGAAGACGTTTTTGAAGTATATTTTATTTTTGATAAATGCAAGTGATGTCGATGCCCTCTGGCTAGGTTTTTATATGAAAAATGACACAGAATAATATGTTTTGTATTAATTTGAAATGACTTATTTTAATGTTAGGTCACTTATGTGACCTCGTCTCTAGCTATTAAGAATTAACTAATAATATTGATGTGTTTTGTTTTTAATATTGCGTCATCTAAGAATAAAATTATTATTATTATTATAGCATCATGACAAGTCTCTCACGGGGTAGCCAGTGGGCACCAAATGCGAAATATCTTTTATTATTATATCTTTTTATTAACATATCTTTTTATTATTATATCTGATTATTATTATTTATTATAAAATTATATCTCTAATTATTATATCTTCTGCTACATACACGAATGTAGGTTTTGGAAACTTAAGAAAAAAAAATATAAATATTGCTATAACAAAAATAAGTTTTGCCGTCATAGACCATATTAATATATTCAAATAAAGATATGTTTAAAAATGTAAAGCAAGTGGGTCATACTAGCCATACCTACCCATTTACATTGTAAACGTAAAAAATGTATGAATGGTAATGCATCATAAAGAATGTACGGTGACGAATTGAGGTTGGACTTAAAATTCGGGCGCTGAGTGCCACTGTAGCATTATTAAACAACTACTTAATTCTGCTGTTTCACGCGACTCGCTAACAAAACATTGTTTTCACTGCGTACGTAAGTATGTTTACTTGTACGTCGTAACGTTTATAGCTGTTTATAATATTTTAGTGTCGTCTTGAATGATGTATTACAAAACACTAGCATTTCGTCTACGACTCCGCTTGTCTTTTTATAAGATTTTTATCTATGTAAAGTCGTGAATGTTTTGCGTCCAATACTATCATATATGTAGCATATATGTATGTTTTGAATCGTGATGTCTCTATCATTAATTGGGAGACTGATATGAAATAGTAATATATTTCTTTCAAATAACCATGGATTTTTCTTAACACATTGTTCTAATAAGTTGTTTGAGGGAATTCTTTACGGCCAATAAAACCCAAAAAAAATCTGTCTACCGCTGCAAGTGCAAAAATAAATGTATGCTAAAATGATCTTGTGTATAAACAAGCAAAGAAAATCCACACAAAGCATATTATGTGCAATTACATAATTTTCCAAGGTTTTCAACTCGGTGGACGTCTAACGATTCGCTGTATTATGGGCGGTGTCATTCAACTTCAACCGTCGTGTGGAGCTGCCTCCACTGTGACATTGTGTGACGCTGTGACATGTCAATGTCCCGTGCCTCTGATTAATTTAGCACATTCCGAGTTTTTTCTTCTAGTACAAAGTCGTTAGTCTGTTGTTTCGTGGTCATGTTTAATTTGATTTTGATTAAAACTAAATTGTATTCGGATATATGCTTTGCGACGTTGATATATTGATTAGTTCTGTTTTGTCCATGAGATTTGGTCATAGATTAAAATGTATGTTATTTCGTCTCTGTAAAGATTATTCAAGTAAATTGTTTATTGGCTTACTATTAATATAAAAATGTTGTTTTTTTTTATATTTGTATATAGAATTGTTTTGCGTCAAGTCACACAAGGTCATGGGATCCCAAACTACACCCTGTCTTATGGTGATCAGTCAACTGTTAATTTAAATATATATTTTGGAGCATCCTTAAACAAGGCTACCTGATCCTATATTAGGCAGAGCATGTAATCGGACAAGTGATAAACTATTGTACATAATGATGTAAGTACTTTCTACATTTTTACACCCAGACAGAAAAAAAACACTCCTCATGTTCCTCACACAAATATTTGTCTCGGGGGAATCGAGCTCACAATCAGGGACACTAATCACTAAACCAAGAGGCCATTCAAATGTACAATAATAATGATTTATTTATTAATACATTTTATAACAATATTGAAGTTTTTGACATAATACTGGCAAAGGCAATACAAAATATTTTTGACAGCTTAATTGAATATTAAATAATATTTAATATTGAGTACTAAGGGACAGTACTCGTCAATGCCAATATTCAAAATATCATTATCGTTAAAGGCAGTGATGCAACCAGTTCAAGCAGTACTACGACGAGCCCTGAACTGGACCTTCAATAATATTTGTAATGTATGTACGATGGAACATAACAAACTTAGTGTGAAATATCTAGCTTATATACATGTACATAACAATATTTCCTTATACCTAATAGGGCAATGGGCTAATTTCTCAATTTGAAAATAATAATAATATATATGGAAGGATATGAACGTAATGAATCATGGGTAAAATCGATTAATTGTTAAACGTTATCAATAAAAAGATTTCGTTGAATAAACGATAATATGGACGTCAATAATCCCTCGCATCATGTGATGCTTGGTTTATATAGAACTAGCACGACCAATTGAACGTACTAAATGTGGGTAGCAGCATAATATTTTTTCTCGACAAATGACAGTTCAGGCGCTTAGTTGGCAACACTGACGGCCAGATGGAAGCACTGTCGGCCTTTACAGAGCTCTGCACTTACTGCTTCATCATCATTTATTTCCGTCCACTGCTGAACATGGACCTTTCCGATAGGACGCTACTTACTTTCTTAACAAGAAACAATAAGGAAGCAAGCTGTAATAAATTTCATTCCAATATACAAGAACTTCTCACTTTAATATCGATTTCCTTATAAAGACAATCGCTTGACATGTACCCGTTTGTATATACGAGTACTCGTATGTCGCCAATGATGCACCAATACTTGCATACCTCACTGTTCTAGTTGTACGGATTTATTTTATAATCATCATCATCATCATCAGCCTATTCCCGTCCACTGCTGGGCACAGGCAACGTGGCACGCCACTGAGCTTGATCTTCAGCTCTTCGCATTCAACTACTGCCAACCACTTTGCCTATATCGTCACTCCACCTAGCTGATTATATACTAACTCTTAACTTCTTTAACAGGATATAAAACAGCTTGAAAATTTAATTATTATACTTTCACCGGTCTTGTAACATTGCAAAGGCATTGTATCCGGCAGGAGAAAAAAAACAATTCTAGTTGATACGTTAAATCTTGTGAGGTCTCCAATTCGGCTCTACAAAAGACCAGCGCTGGTTGTTTTTGGACTTCCATCATAACGCCGAGTAGGATCCATTTCGCAATGTGTGCAGTGTCCAATTGCTCTATTTGTTGAATTTTTATATCTTAATCAACGTTTGTATAGTGTGTAGGTGTAAATATTACAAATAAAAAGGTTTCTTTCTTTCTAAATTTTTTTTTTTTTTTTGATCCATCCATCCATCCATCCATCTGACCCCAACGTAAGCAAAGCTTGTGTTGTGATATCCACACGGCTGGGAAGCTGCACATAACTAGGTCTATAGATCCTTTTTCATATAAACATTGGTCATGTGTGTTCGAACCCACGACCGGCTCACCACCAGATTCTCTAATCATTGAACCGATGGGCCAGTCAAGATGGACATTTCTAAAGATCGCAGACACATTTTATTGTAACGCCGCACATAAAGATAGGAATGTAGTCTCATCAATTACCTAAATGACAAGTTTGTGTATATCATTTTCCATAAACATGTCGTGTTGGTTGCCAAAAGCAGACATTTTTACGATCGCTTGGTTATATATTTTTTTTTTGTTTAGTGAAATGAATGTAGCGTATAAATGAAAGTTTGTGTGAAATTTTATTGTGGCGCCGGAAAACGTGCGTAGGCAAGAAAGCGAACGAATTCGTGCAATACTAAAACGGTCTTCATTGAGAGATTTTACCGTTTCTTAACAATTCTGTTCTTATTTTTAAATGCTGTAATATAAACTTAAAGGTATAATGAATATATATGCTCACTATTTATAAAGAATGGTGTTCTTTAAATGACGCATACGTCCCTGGTTTCAGTTTAATGGTGCACTTCATGGAACAGAAGGGCAAAGAATGTGCGATCGACCTACATTGCAACTTTATGTCGTACATTTATTAAAAACTATTAATCAACCAAAAGTATTTATTTATTTTTCGTACCCTTTCTACCTATTACCTGTATATAAACTATTTAAATACTGAAGTTTATTATTTTTGTGTAGAATGTAAAATATATTGCATAAAAACGAATGCCCATAACAAAATCGATCGAAATACTTGCATGAAGGCGGTAAATTTTATTGTGTTAGTTCAGCAAATATATTATGTACAGTCAATATTGATAGAGCTATAAGTGAGAAGTGCTATTTACATTCCGCAGAAATCAAATATTTATACCGACGTATTTATTGTATGGACTTAATTTATAAATATAAAAGCCGCTATAATAAACGGTGTTTTTAATATTATGTATTGTAAGGTTATTTCAGAAATAAAATTTGATACCAATGCCTAAAATTTATAAAGATTTTTCTTTACAATATACACAAATAATGAAAAACTATTTTAATTTCATGCTAAGCAATTTTCCCTGATTATTATGATTGTTGGATTTTTATCACTGTATGACTCAATTAATTATGAAACAATTTTTTTCGGAAAAATAAGTAAGAACTTCTAATGCACTTGCGTGGGTAATGAACGAAAATACATTTTCTATTTCAACATTTTACAGTTACACTTTATCTACAAATGAAGCGTAAAATTTTATTTTAAATACGATATATATAAATATTAGACATCTTTCATCACATTATCGGCTGTTCGAATTATCCCGAATGCCACTGCCGTATACAATTAGCGTAAAACTGACCTTAACGGTAACGGTTTGCGATTGTTACTGCAGGATTTACGCGTTCAAGTCGCTTTGAAATGTCACGAGAAACGGTTCTCGAATTGTTTGAAAACTGCATGATCGCTTTTACTGAACACATTTGCATTACTCTACAGCATTGTTGACCTTTTATGTCACACACTTTCTCCGTAATTGTTTTATATCCTAGTACTGGGAACTTGTTTCAGCGTATTGCACAGTTCTGAAGCATATTCCTTCGCGATGCTGCAATTTGATGTACAAGTGCAAAGCTTAGAGATCTTCCTGTGTGACGGAAACTTCAAAAGTGAGACTCTACATTTTATACTGTTGTCGCCTAACAATAATAAGATAAACTGCAAACATATCTTTCTCTCAAAAGCACGGAAATTATCCCGAAAGGTTGCGAATCACGGATAGTTAGGGACAGTCAGGGACAGACAGACCGAAACGGAGAATTAGGTCACCGAACATTGATTGTTCTGTGGTCTTCAGTGACATCGGACCTTTTAGCAACATGCATCCCCATTTCATCAAGAACTCTTTAAACTTAATTTTTCTACAAAACGCTTAGTTTTTAAAGACAAACTCTGTTATCCAAACAATTAACTCTTAACGCGCGACACATGAGTAACGTCCATTTTGTAATGATCTATCATACTGCTTAATAATTAAAAAAAAAAAACAAAATGTGCAAGTAGCAATTTTGAGGCCAGAGATCTCCCCAATTAATTATAAACCTCTCAAGCAACATTCAATCTTTGACGATTATCTCTACCAGAACACTTTAAGTTTATATACGGGATTGTTCCAATTATCGTTCATCTTTTGTGGTCAAATATGACACTAGGCAAATTATATACAAAACAATCTACCTTTATATATTTTAACTGTTCTCCTAGTATTCACAATTAGTCGTTAAATAACTTTATAGGGTTATAATCCGATTTGAAGGACCGTATCTAGGTTGTTGAAACTAATTTTCTTTTCACTTTCATTATAATATATTATTGATCTTAAACAACTGTTTTGATCGTTTCCTACGCGATACAATCCTTGGAGGTTGTCGATAAACAAATATGCCAAACGTTTCGTCATATAAAAAATGAAATAATCTTGTCTCGACCTAGCGTAGGTAAATCATGGTATATGCTCTTAAATCTGTAACCAACGATTGATTTATCGCCTTTTTTAACCAGCGTGGACTTTACGAGGTATTCTCGGAACGTTGTTTGTAGTTCATTATTTTCGGTTCACCGCATGTATTAATATAGGCATTTGATGAGATTTATAGGCAGAGCTGCGAAGCTGTTTACAACGAACGAACCTACATACGTTTACATTTGTAGTGGTAGACACAAGACTTCCATTAATTCATGATCACTCGTATCACTCAGATCACTCATATTTCGATCAATATTTGAATAACACAATATGTTATTTTGAAAATCATGAGTCAGATTATCGTTTACGTTTTGCATACTGAGGCTCATGTTTTATATATAATGTATGTATATTTTATTTACATTACAGTAAATTAATAAAAATTTCGCATTTTTATTTGTTGTATGCCTATTTCAAGGTATATGACTTAGTGGATATCATACCACCTATTATATCGTTTAGAATGTATTATTAGAGTAAAAGCGACATAAAACGGCGTCAGGTGATTTTTAAATGAATTTTTTTTTAAATATAATATTCTGAAGTAGTTAATGTAGTAACTCAATTAATATAGTATTCTCCTATACCAGCATAACAAACTGAAGTATATAAAGAGATACTAAATACTCATACACAATGAACTCTTTGTATCGAGCAAAGCGTGATTAATTAAATTAACACTTCTAGGTGTATCTTCTTTTGGTATTCGATGGTCTAATTTATACATTTGAGAGCCATCATTAACCAATAAATTTCGATACTTACATTTTAATTTAAACCATATTGTTAAGGTCTGTCGAGTGTCCAGTTAGTGGGCTTGAAACTGTCTTATTTGGTTCATAACGTGACGTGACATATGTCACATATTTTACACAAAGACAAAGTAATACATCTGACGTGACGTCATCATTTTGGCGTCATTGTAAATAGTTCCACAGAGCAATCACCAATATACATAGACCCGGTGGAACATGAACATATGAGTAATTGTTCTTAGGGAGACTGAGGTGTGTTAACGACTTATTATGTCATGCATGATGTTTAAATAATACTCCATAGTATTATGTACCCTAAGTTTTACATAGCGTTAGTGCTTAAATAAAATATCAGTTTAAAGTGATGAAGATTTAAAGCAAGCAGGCGTGAAGTCCTTTAATGAAAATAATGATTAACGTAGAAGACGCACATCATTTTTGGAAAGATAACAGTCGAGGCTGTTTGTGCACCTCGTGAGAAACCAGGCGTGGCGTAATAATATTACATACATACTTGATAATGCCCGTAAAAGAAAATTACATTATATACAGTACTTTTTTGCTCACCTCTTAATTAAATATACAAATTGGTTCTATCACGCATGCCACCGTCCTACCCGTAACCGCGCGTTAACTTGCCTTATCACGGAACCATTAATCAACTCTCGCTCAGGCTTTAATATTTATAATTAATAATTTCATCACCTCCGTGGCGCCACGATGGCCGCGGAAAAGGGATTCTATTTTAATTACCTTATCTATTTACATTTGTAAATTATAATTATAACTAATATCAACGTGTCAAACAACATACACATCATATTTTAAAAAAATTATAAAGATAAAATGCAATTGAGTTTGACTTCAATCGACTTAGGTTCAATATAAAATATCATCAGTCGTTTTTTATTAAAAAATAAGACGTGGTTTTCATTTTTTAACTTGTGTAATAGTCGGTAAATATATTTAAGTAAGAGTTCAAATAATTTATACTTGACTAAGCACTATTATTTTTCATATTCTTATAATTATAAATATATCAATGAGTCCAATAAATATATGAGTAGATGGTGCAAAGATTTGAAAAATATATTGAGGTATTCAAATAATCAACTAATAATAATTATTTATAGTAATAACTGTCCTAATTAAATATAAAAATATAATATTTAATTCCCGTATTCCAGCAGTGGAATTGTAATGGGTTGACAAAAAAAAAAATTAATTCATAATTAATTTGTGGCTGCATTTATCATTCTCATCGTTTCCCACGTCCAGATTGTGCTAAATGATAATGAGACATTATCAGATAAATCGTTTAAGATATTTATAATTAATAGGGTAGCATCGTACGCTAATTTACATACGACATATATGTTTTTTTTATTATTATTGTTATTGACCAAGTAGATTATCACTTTAGGAAGTAAGTGGGTGTATAATTTATAACTAATATCTCAATATTTTATTGGCCTTAAACTTTTGCCCAATCAGTAGACCATCTGTTCTATAGAAACACAATAAATATTTTTTTTAAATATATTGAACATACTTATATATATATTTACGGATATTCTTTTTAATTCGTACTTTTATATCATTATTTCTTTCATAATACTTAGGCACTACAATTGTATCCTCCTTGAACTCGATATATTTTATGTAGTAACGTTTAGGCATGTAGTTTTATCAAGTATCCCGAGTTATGTTATACTAACCAGACGACTAAAAGATCCCATTACATACATACAAACATAGTTCTATATAGATTTTTTTACCCAAGCTCAGGACAAATACTCAAGTCTGTACAGAAATATTTGTCCTGGATCTATCGAACAAATGATTGCCAGCTTAGCGGCAATTACCTGATTTCTGAATTCACTGACCACTAAACTAAACGATTTGTCTAATTAAACCATCATCATCATCATCATCAGCCTCTAGATGTCCACTGCTGGACATAGGCTTCCCCTAATCGGCGCCACTCCTTTCGGCCCTGGGCCTTCCAAATCCAGCAGCTTAAATTAAAATTAAATAAAGCCTATAAAAAAAAGAATAGCGCCAATCTCTACTCCATTAACATCAACCTACCTATTGTAGACACGTTTCTATTTAATATGCACTTCAAGGAAATCCTCGCACGCGGGCCACACAACTTTGTAGTTCAAAAGCTTCGGCGTGCGGTATTGGCTGACACATTTCTAAGCCGTAAAC
>DWDT01005084.1:0-10685 GCA_018245595.1 Microceris scylla
ACACCCTGCTATAACAGACGAAGCTCTGGCGACCGGCTGATTGCGCTATAGCGCAGCCTAAATAATAACTAAGTATATATAAGCCTAACTAAGTATAGCCGAGCTGCTGCACGTCGGCGGTACGGCTAAATTCCTTGGCCGCCGACGGGCAGCAGCTCCGGCGGCGGTGCGAAAAGCTGTGCCCTGCGATCACCAACCCGCATGCCCAGCGTGGAGACTACGGGCATAAACCCCCCTTTTGGGTGAGGCCTATGTCCAGCAGTGAACTGACATAGGCTGATGATGATCGTTATGGGCATCGCTTATCTCGTGTCATATAGAGTGGAAATCACTTTTAGATTGAATTTAACTTAAATTTAGATCATGATAGTATATCGTAATTATGATCGGGAGGTCCTGCATTCAAGTCTCGGGTCAGCTACTATTTGATTTTTTAAATTTAGAATTTCTAGTAGCAACTCGGAGTATGCATCTGTGCCCGGTGTATGGCAATAAGCTCATCACCTATTCCATGGAACGTAAACGTAACTAGTGAAACGCGGCATTGTACTAAACTCCTCTGCCTACCCTTTCGGGGATTGCAGGCGTAATGTTACGTTTTTTATGATGGTATATCACACATTTTTAAATTACGCGTAATTTTATTTCTTACAAAATTGTGTACAATACATGTCGATTTGTATGTTTTCGAATTATTTTGTACAGGTTCTTTGTAGAACATACATAATTATGCACACAATTATATTCTTTAGACTTCATTAAAAAATCTTTTTTTAATGATGTTGTCTTAAAAATTTTTATCGCCGAAATAATGTTTGAACATTGAAAATTTATTCAATAAAAATGTTGTTAGCATTTAATTTCAAAGTTAACATGATAATTTGGTAATATTTGAATTACGTACAATCTAAGACTTTCGGTACAAGTAATAACTTAAATTAAGGCTGAAGAAATTACACACGGCACGACTGAAGTGTCTCAATATTTACAAACATAATCTGTTTTCCATTTAAATGAGCGCAGTCCTTTAAAGTGGTGGCGTGGGAGCTATTAAGATGGACGTAGGTACACAGATTAACTTGAAAAATGTCCTTTAAACCGATTTAAAAATTCCACTGAATTAACAAAAGGAATTTAGACCTCGCACTTCGTACAAAAAAAAAAATAACAATTCAATCTCCATTAATTTCAAAATTTAAAAGAACTTTTTTTAAACTGTCGTTTACTGTGGATTTTCCGCGACTTGGTAAACGCAGTGTAGGACGCCCTCCAGCTAGTTGGAGTGACGATATACGCAAAGTGGCCGGCAGTGGTTGGATGCGAAGAGCTGAAGGCTCGAGCTTAGTAGCGTGCCATCGGAGAGGCCTATGTCCAGCAGTGGACGGGAATAAACTGATGATGATGATGATTAAGCAATTACGCTGCTATTTATGTACGTATGTACGTTAAACTATTAGAATTTTACTTCCAGGCTCGATAATATTACAATTTTACTTCCAAGCAAACAGAAAATATTGAGTTCTACAAATCTATGCAATTTTTGTTTGTTGTATACGTAAGGTAATAACATACATAGCATATGCAGCAACGTACACACATACCTAGTGTTAGCACCTCCATAAATATTTGTGTAAGGTGTTTCTCTCGAAACATGTATACGACAATTCGATACACTTGCATCTGTCTATAAAAGCAATACGTAACCATAGGACGTTTTATACACAAAACTATTTTCTACCGAACATCTTTATCACCCCATAAAACAGTAAATAGTTTCAGACGTGAGCCCGTTTTATAAGGTCTCGTGTGGTAAATACCAATAAAAATGTTACGACAGATGCGCATTTCTAGTGCGCCACAAATAAACGAGGATTGTTCTTGTATTCGGATGTCACGTTGTTAACCGCAAAACACGCGAAAGACAAATTCCATTCGTAGCCAACATAAAGAAATTAAAAATCGTGTACAGCAAAGAACGTACGACAAAGCCATGTCGGCTATCAAGTTCATGAAGGGGGCGTTATCTGGCGCGTCCTTAATAAAATAAAAATCGCTTGGAAAAGTCCGCGGGGCCTGTCCCTATTCAGCTGGGCGCGCAATAAACGGATCACAAGGGCTCTATTATGGGAACGGTGACAATAACCTGGGGTGACGTTTATATTCCTACGTCAGGGGCTCAAACTTATGAATCTTTTACAAGGTGTGTCTTACGGGCTTATTAACGTAAATGGGTAGGTGGCCTTTCGTCATGTACGAGACCTAATGTAAGCGAGTTTAATTCACTGGACATGCTTGGAAAAATGAGGGTTCATAAATGGAACTTGCTGGTCATAAAACGTGTTTACGTCTAGGTTGACTCTCGTTACGAACATCTTTGCTTGGAGTTAGATTGGCTCCTTAATCGAAGCTCTGAGTAAAGTACTAACCAAATTTTGGTTAACCAAAAATAACCATCTTGAAGTTAATGGAATAGTCTAGGTTCGGCCATAAATAGAAAGAAAAACGAAGAGATTTCATAAGGGCTCAATAATTATTAAAATGTTTTTACTTACTCGAAAAGAAGCACACATGCTATAGTAGTTATAACGGCGAGCATAGATTGACGACGATATTCATGAAGTGTCATATTTTAATTCAAATACAATGAAATCAATGAAACTATGTATTTGAATAATCCATGAATAATAATAGAAAGCTACGACCTTCATATCGAAAAAATCGTGTAAGTGAATGACTTCATTGAAAATATTTCGTGACATCGCGCTTATAACTCTGTCAATGTCATGAGCAATACTGTTTTTGATATCCGTAAGTCAAACAAAGGGAAAAATTCATACCCTACTTGTTGCTTTTATATACGAAATAAAGGCATTCCCTTTGTTTATTGTTTTCCTCATGATATACTTATACAGCGCCAACTATGTGGATATGTACGTTTTGCGAAGTAAGATAATTTTCATATTTCTTAAAGAAATTATTGAATTACTGATACTTTTTTACATTTCATAAACATATCTGGTGAAAAGTGGGAGTGTAGTGAACTCCTCTGCCTACCCCATCGAGACACTTTTTTTTTTATTTTTACTCGTTTTATGGGATATGTGCAATCATTGTCAAACCTGGAACTGTAAGTCTGGCAATTTTTTTCAATCAAACGTAACTTCACGCCTGTAATCCCCGAAGAGGTAGGCAGAGGAATGCAGAACACTCCCACGTGTCACCGGTTCGTTTAAGTCCCACTATGGAATAGGTGGTGAGCCTATTGCCGTGCCACGGGCACATATCCAGACACCGAATCGCTACTAGAAAATCCAAATTAGAAAATTTGAATTTGATGTTACATTCGTGAAGTACATTGTAGGTAAGTTTATTCATTAAAAATATTAAAAAATGTGATGTACTTTAGTAAACAACAGGGTAAATTGTTTTAAAGAAACACGCGCCGCGCCCCAGTTTCCATGCTCGGCTGACATCTCAAACCTTTGTCTCTATAGATTTGAATAAGGGGTTCCGGGTGTCAGCATTTCGGCGCGAAGATAAACAGTACGCTTCTCAATGTACATCGGTATTTTACTTAAATATATCACTTTTGTATCGCTGTATTCGGGTCGATTTCATTTAATACTTTTTAGCTACATTTATCAACATTATTTATATTATTATATCAGAAATAAATATTATTGATATTTTTTATATTATTACAAGACTATTATTGAGTAGGCAGAGAGCATGGCGAACATCTCTCTTTACATACCAAATGCGCTTCTACATTTATACGAGTAACTCTCTTCATACATGCACGTCGATTCGGAGACTGACTACCTTATCAGCTAGTATCTGACGATAATATATTATACATACTTTATTTACCACGTAACCTTACTATATTTAACGAATAAACCTATTTCGTCTCGATAGTTATAGGTATACTGTCTGTCTGCAAATACTTATTCAATACCGATTTAAATAAGGGTGCGACGTGACGGGACTACCTCGCGTCAAAGCAAACAGTAAAGGCTCGCTGTCAACTTCTCTCAATCTCTTGGAGATTTAAATTCAGAACACACTTCGAGTGCTTGTGATATATTTTTTATTTACACAAGTCACAAAAGACTCCGCTGATGCGAATTTAACCACGTATCCACATGATTAATGCTGGAATATATGTATATGTATGAATGATACTTGTTGAAGAAGTAGAACGAGTTTGAAAATTTCGTTCAACGGGACAATACTTTATCCATAGTAATGACAATGTCTTTCTCTATTTTTGTAGAGAGATTTGGATCTGATCATATCACGTTTGGACTTGTTCTGATAATTATTTGAAAAATTTGTGATAGTAACATCTAATTAACATCAGATCGAACTCTACGTTACGCTGCGATGATATTTATAATGTAAAAATATATTAATATTGTACATATAAATGCACTTATATGAAGGAATAAAATTAAATAAAGCTCCATTTGCAATTTTTGAGTTGTACTGTTGTTTCAAGTATATATAATTATATTTTTAAAATCATTGTTCGGTAATTGATTCGACGATCTGCAAGTGACAAGTTTTCTAATTATAAAAACCCTCAGAGACGGCATCCAGACGCGGGGGTAGATCAATCATGACAGTTTTGTTTACTCGGTAATGTCTCGGTGTCGGTTCACCGTTGAATCCTTGGAATTATCCACTTGTTTTCATTCAATTTATACAGAACCACTGTAGGTACCTTTTTTTTCATGTCGAAGTTTTTATGGAACGCTTTATTCTTTTGACATCTCTCATTTTACTTTTGATTTTGTGGCTGATGTAATCCATAGTGACGATTAGTGGGTTGATATTATAGAAATTTGATAAGTCGTCAAACACTTGGGCGTCGATGCAGGAAATTATTGTGTGAAAAGCTCTTAGGCGGGGGTGAACGGGCGGAATCGATCATGGAATCCTAAAACGGTGACAGATGAGGCAATTTGTCCAAGTGAGCTCCCATAGCCGGGTCGCGCAGATCATGCGTATTTGCAGGTATACGGTATACCTACGCTCGTCTGCAAACAGAACCGTTTAACAAAAACATTTTGTTTACAGAATGTTCAAACATCTGCGGATATTTTGAAGCCAGCGAATATATCGATTTACGTTACTTTCAATAAAAGTGCCGCATTATATGTACATACATTTAAGTCAACATTTTTGCGAGTTATCATCATCATCACTTAGCTGGTACCTTTTGTATTTTTTTTTGTCAACCCATTACAATTCCACTGTTGGAATACGGGTCTCCTTTCATATTGAGAGGATTAAGGCCATAGTCTGCCACACTGGCCAAGTGCGGGTTGGCAGACTTCACACACTTAGAATTTTTTTTTTTTATTAATTACTAAGGTGTGCAGGTTTCCTCACGATGTTTTCCTTTACCATTAGCAAGTGATATTTAAACTTAAAACGCACTTTTGTTAAGAGGTGCGCGCCACGGGTTTGAACCCGGCACACCCGGAGTGAGGGGCTGAATTCTTAACCACTAGGCTATGTAGCTAGTACGTACGTACTGTTATTGGATCTATTTTAAAAGTAAGCTTGTTCTCTCTTACACAATGATGACATAACGTTATCAATCTGTTAACGTATGTTATATGCGCCGCAGTACCAACCAAACGTGCTAACTTGTTTGACAACTACCCAACATACACTGACATTATTTCCCAATTTATCTAAAAGATGACATTTTTAACTTGCCAGATATCAAGTTTTATTAACAGTTACTACAACTTCATTCATTTCCTTTTAATGTTCTTTGAAATTGCCAAAGTATTCAATTTTGCGGACGTTATTCAAACGCTTACACAAATTATTATGGTAATATCCCGACTCCATGGACATAACACCTCCCTTAAGTTTAACAGCCACGAGTAAAGTAGACAAGAATTCGAAGTGCCGAAGATTCGAATAATATAAATTTGTAGAAGATAATATCTTTGATATGAATGGGGTCGATTATTCAAACTGTAATTCACCAGCTCAATTGATTTCTTCAATTTATCGTCCCATTCGATTTCAGTGTAATATCTCAATGGGCCCGAGAAAATTGAATTTTTTTAACACCAACCATAGGTAAAATCAGTCATAGTTTCAAGGCCATATGATATTCCGTATTTGTTTGTTTCTTTAGATTATTGTAACCTATTACAGTAATATAAAGAAATGAAACTCTGCATAAATTTAACGTAACGTATCTTCACGCCTGTAATCCCCGAAGAGGTAGGCAGAGGAATGCAGAATACTCCCACGTTTCACCGGTTACGTTTACGTCCCACTATGGAATAGGAGGTGAGCTTATTGCCATGCATCGGGACATATCCAGACTTCGACTACTACTAGAAAATCTAAATTCACCGAACTAAGTACACACTTTTAGTAGTACTGATTTCCGTACATAATCTTTTTTTAGTATTGTTAGTTACTTTTCGCTTTGCAAGAGAACGTAGCATGAACCATACTCAGCCACCTACTTCTAATGCGGGCTTAAACAAACAAGATCGTGAATAATAGGTTGAACATCGTTTAAATCTCGTAAAATGTCTTATAGTCCATGTAACGGTTGCCCGCGACAAAGAACACTTTTTACAACTTTGATATAAATAAAAGGGTCTCGCAGTCGTAATATAACTTAATGTAATAGTCTTGCGGTTCAGCCATTTTCTTAGGGGATCTTGGGTTCAAGTCCCGGCTAGCACAACTTTCTTTCTTATGTACGTTTTAAAATTAAATCCTTGCTGTAACGGTGAAGGAAAAAGCCGTCAACAAACCCGCTGACCTTAGGGTTCTGAGGAACAACCCGCACTTGGCCTGTGTGGCAGGCTATGGCCTTACCCGTTCTAATTCTGAGAAAAGATCAAAGCCTAACATTCGAAGTATAGTGGTTGATGATTATAATGTAGGCATGTGTGTGTGCATATTTATATATTAAAGCAGAAGATTGATTTTAAATATTAAAATATTTTTATAATTACAATTACATTTTAAAATATTTAATGATATAAATCTTAGTATTAAATCTTACAAATAAGTACAACTGGCGCTTTAGATTGCTCTTTTATACGTTAGAAGCAATAAAGAGCAATCAATTGAGCTCACGGCGCTACATTCGAGGGGAGAACTCCTTACGTCATTTCTCAATTTAAATAGAACCGAGTCAGTGCGATTGATCGAAAATTTATGTATTCGAAAGCTCATTTTGAGGCAGGAACGCGAATAATATTTGATATTACGCTAGTGGCGCAATAACTCAATATCCCTTAAGGCGTACGAAGTAAATTTTGATAAAAGAACGAAATGAACGAGTCCACAATGTGAGTCGAAATTCATAACAGTTTCTCCACTCTTCATCATTTGCAATCGCGCTTCTTGGCGTATAAAAAAGTTAATATGTTTACGCGTTACAAAATGTAGGTACATATATACGAATGTAGGTACTTACCAAATATGTAACATGATGTCTGATAACATAAGGCACCTGCAAATATAATTATACTAGTATGAATGTGTTGTTTGCATCGTGTCGATGAAATTAAATGACACTGGAAACAAAAATAACATTTTTTTTCTTTTTTAACTTTGAAACATTTCGATATGTTACACCATCAGTCCCAAGGGTTACCGATGCCGTCAATATCTGTAAATACTTATGTACATATAAGCATAGAATCTAGAGTATATATTATGGAAACATTTGAATACTTTAAATATTTTTTTTATTTTATGACACATATCCTATTACTTCTGGGAACGTGCTCCATTTAGATTGGGAGTGTAAAAAAATGTGCAAAGCTGATAATCGTATCACGTAACGCGAATGCCTCTTGGAATGTTCTTCTTTGTGAAGCCCGTGGAATGTTATTGGAAAATTATTCCGAGCGGACACTTTGTGTATCGCTCAACTCGTTTTATTAATAATTTTTGTGGCACAAAAGGTGCACAAAAGGTTTGCTTATTTTACACGAGATGAAACTTGACTTTTTATACACAATGTTAAAGAAGAGGTAAGTACCTACTTATGAGTACTCAGATAATTTTTGTTTCTTTGGGTTATTGTTGGTGCAATCGAAGTTGGATTTTCAGTAAATTAATGACAATCACTGGCTTACATCAACCTGACTTAGACTCGGCGCTGTTAGTGTAATACATACACCGTGTAAGCACAAGCTTAGTGAAAAAATAACTACAATATTTTAATGTCATCCAATCATTTTTCCCTCCTGCTTCTACAGCCAACTATTCGTGTGCCTGTGGTTGTCGTTAAAAGTAACGCTTTTAGCTGTATTGGCTAAATTAATACAAATGAAGTAAATTGTGAATAAAGTGAACGTCAATATTATTATTTTTCTTTCCCAATTTATCTATTTAAAAGTAATATAAGGAACAACAACGGAATGTGTAATTTACCGTATTGCTTCACCCAGAAACTCTCGTGATCATTAAAGAGCGCCAACGAAATGAAAAAACATGTTATATATATATTGCGTTATCAGATTTTTTTAAATACGAGTCGCTTACAAAATCCCTAAAGTGTGGAATTACACGTGTAATACCTATGTTTATTTGGAGACATGCCTCACTGTAACAATGGTCGTCTGTATCCCTAAGCGTCCTTATCTGTCAAAACGGTTACCAGCCGTGTAGCCGCCTGTCATAGAGGCCCCACAAACAAAGATAAATTTCACCTCATTTTAAATTTTATTATGAAAATTATGTACACAATTATATTATTTGATAAAAGATTTTTAAACTCTGAGCACAAAACATATTATAATATTATTATATTAAGTGCAAATGTCGTCTCATTAGTATAACAATGTTATTCAGTTGCTTAAACGAAGATTGACCAAAAATTAAAAAGATTATAAGCCATAAAATAAAACACCTAAAAATGTATGATACAACATTGTACTTCTATAAAATTAACTTAACCTGATGACGTGATCTGAGAAAGATAAAGGAATCAGCTCGATTCGGCAAGCCTAGTTATTACGAGAGGCTTATATCTAGTAGTGGCCTTCCAAACACTTATGGATATTTGAATGAAAGAGTGAAATAATTCAAAGCCTTACTTCAATGGCAAACTGGAGTTTGACCGTATCCTCGTTTGATAACAATTAAAAGAAAATCTATGAAAAAGCCGGTATGCTTAAAAAGGAATATTCATATTTAAGAGATTTAAAATACAAAATAACAATAGCGCTACCGATTGTCTATAGAATCATATTCTTCAAACTTTTGCAACTGATACGCTGTCATTTTATAAAAAAAGTATCTCACAATATTGAAATCTTCTTAGAAGATTACTGTCAGACACCTATCTTCTTGCAGTTTTACCATGACACTTCAAAGAAATACAATTAATGTAATGGTGCCTTAATTACGTCACTCTCTCGACCTGAGTGCTTAAGTGCCTCCCCTTAGCCATCGACTGGCATTAATTCGATCAGAGTATAAAATGCAACACATTTCTCAATACTGTAGTGTAATAATTTTATGTAGCTACTAAGACACCTCATTTCACGCCTATTATTCAGTAGTTATTATGGAATCGTAGACTATTCTTAAAATTTATAACCGAGGAAACTTAACTAGTAACTTTGTTAAAACTAACAGAGATAGACTTACCAATAACCGGATGATTGCTAAATGTAAATTTTCGAATTGTTGAAGGAGAAGGCAGGGTGTCCGGCAATCGACTCCGGTCGTTATAATTACATAGTCGTTAAGCCTCCCAACAGAAGAGTAATGTCCACCCTATCGTACCCTTAACTAAGATTTAGTACCCTCGCCTCTGGCTTACATTACAATATTAGATAGAATAAACTACACATTAATTTTATTACTCATTTTTAACGCTGAATTATATAAATGATAGAAGCATAAATATTGTCAAACGATAAGCTATCTAAAGTTGAAAGTGAAAGTAAAAACTACGTAAAAAAATACTTTTTAGACTCACCCCCTACTAGCATTTATGTAAAAGGCGTCTTTATATTATGTATGAAAACTCACATGTGAGAATGTAGACTATTCCATACTGTTTGTTCCTCGAGCGATACGCTGGTATTATGATGTAGCAGAAGAGAATATGAAGTTCGGTCCCACGTCAGGGGTTGGTTGGCACGGGTCATTTGTCATTCAACGAGCGACGGGCTTGCGGTCAGAATGAGTTCTTCTTTTGTTTCCGTTAAGTGCTCCGGTCGTTATGACGGTTAGGGTAAATGCACACGTGCATTCCTTTCCTGCTACGTTTCAATTATTCAAGTTATAATCTTTAGTGTTATGTAATAAAAGTATCCAATAATAAAGTACCTAATAATAAAGTAGACAGCCTCGTTGCTCGTGTTGGTTGCAAGTGCGACTGCCGATCGGGAGGTCCCGGGTTCGATTCCCGGTTCGAACACAATAAAATTTTCTAGTTTAGATTTTCTAGTAGTGGTTCGGAGTCTGGATATGTGCCCGATGTCTGCTTAAGGGTTATTTTGCTTTGATCATCACCCCTTTTTAACCTTCCACCTTCGGCACGAGTCTCGTCTCCGGATGCGAAGACTTAGAGTTGTGTTTCGTCTTATGGGTCATATGCGACTTGGTAGACATTGACATTTCCAAAAGAACTTTATTGAGATTCCCGAGTTGTGTATGTTTCCTTACAA
>DWDT01005085.1:0-10685 GCA_018245595.1 Microceris scylla
TCCATGGGCGACGGCAGTCACTTACCATCAGGTGACCCGTTTGCTCGTTTGCCCCCTACTCCATAAAAAAAAAAAAAAAAACGTAGAAAATACGAGGAAAATAGAAAAAAACAATAATTTTTGTAAAACATTTGACGTCAATCAAAACAAAACAAAGGCGCGTTAGGATTATTTTTGGTATGCCTTCAAGTTTATTAGAGGTTGCACGTCATTAATAAAAATAATATGAACCCAAGTGAAATTTAATTATTTTACGTATCAGTAAACGGGTATTAGCTAGTTTGGTATATAATATAAATACTTGATAATTTTAAATATTTATCTTAAAAAAATATTGTATACCGTTTTATCGTCCAAACGAAACAATCGAATTCAGTACCTCACTTGCCATTTAGTATTATTTCTGGTTGCTTAATAAAAAATATTTTGTTGGAGTTTACCTACTACCTCGTTGGCCAAGCGTTTGCAAGCGGGATTGCTGATCGAGAGGTCCTGTATTCGAATCCCGGGTCGGATATTATTGGAGTTTCTATTGTAACTTAGATTTTCTAGTAGTAGCTCGGAGTCTGGTTCTGTGCTCGATGTATGGCAATAGGCTCACCTCCCTTTCCACGTGGAACGTAAACCCAACTGATTAAAATTGATTTCTAATTTGATTTCAGGTTATGATCTTGTGGAGTGGTTAATAGAACGTTTTAATCTAGAAGAACCTAGTAATCGTAAGTGGTCTATATTCATTTCTATAACTATAGTCGCTTTAGTTTGTTTTGCTTTTCTTCAGTAGATATAATATATTCACTACGCAGTGTTACTATTGCTCGTTTTTGAATTGTTTGGTATCATACTATTATCAATTTGATAATTATGGTATTACAAATATTATATGTAAAAGGCGCTTATTATTATTCAATATGACGTAAAATAGTAGTGTTTTTATGTAACACCATAAAGAACCTTAATAGTTCATAAAATATTAGTCGCCCATGAATTAATGCTGGTATGGCGAAATTGTTATCGTGAAGTTCAAATTATTTCCTTGCTGACTTTATATCTTCAATGGTTTTATTAATTGAATTAAGCTTTTGTCTAAATGATTCTACAATTATCTAATTTGTATTAGTTATAATTCGTCTAACCTCACTAATCGCCTTCGACATATTGTTACTTAGAACCTCGCACCTAATTGATTGCATTGTTAGATTATTTTAATATTACAATTTATTCTCTCTGTTTCAGCTGAAGCATTACATTTAGCAAATCAACTCTGTCAATATGGTTACTTCTTTCCTGTCAACGATTCGAAAAATCTTGTATTAAAGGATGATTCTTCTCTTTATAGATTTCAAGTAAGAATCTGATCATTATATTTTTCTTCTTATTTTCTATCTTCTTCTTTATTATACTTTTAGACCTTATTGTTTTTTTTTCATCTTTATATTACGTATACGTATCAAATAGTTATTACTATGAAATATTTAAATGTATTAATATTAAGTTCGTTTTACGAGCACAAATTTTTATTAAACTTTTATCAAGGATTAATCCAGGACTCCTTCTCCTTTATAAGAAAGTAACTTGGCTTCGATCATAGCTATAACAGTATAATTATGGCAATACTACAGCACGTTTTAGGAAAGGATATTATTAGCTATGATTTACATTTGTTTAGCATAATTGACTTGACTAATATTATCTCTAACATATATTTCCCGCTCGATTTTTGGCGCCTGACTTTAAATAGTCACTGCAACGCATAAACATTGATGGAATGGCAAAAAAGGCGGATCTTTTATAAAATTAATCCATGCCCACTTGTTTACAACACATTTCAAAATAAAATATAATTCAGGTGTTGCGGATTGCAATAGAAATTTCTAGTTTCTTTTCGATATCAACGATAGTCCAATTCCAATATGTATATCTCCTCTTTCAAATCAATAATTATATTTTTTACAATTATGGCTCATATTTAGGACATGTTATGGATTAGGTGACATACCAATTATGCGACTATGTTACAAATGTCTCGACAAAAATAGAATAATCATCACTCAAATATCGTTGTCTATCCTCTTGTTTGTGCTTCATACAAGACATGATTCGAAAATGGTTTTTTTCTATCCCCAAAGCTTACCTGTCGTTTTATTTTACCATAGGTGTTATACGTTCACTAAATGTATATTTAGATATTCAACAAAACACTTTTTTCACCTATTTAGCGAAGATTTCCGTGTTTCCCCAGAGTCCATACTACTGGCCGTGGCAGGGCCCGCGAGTGGCTGGCAGCGGGTCAAATGCGCCCTCGCTGGGTCCAGACAACGTGGAGTATGCTATATATCTCGTGAAACGCACGCTGAGAAATAAACAACGGCATGGATTGGAGGACTACGAGCAAGAGGCACTTGCCAACTTGAAGAAAACACTCTCCGCCAAGTGGGACTTCATCACGATGCAAGCGGAGGAACAGGTGAGGCAATGTAATGCCTTTTTATTTCTTTCAGATTGCTTGTACATATTAACAGTATCGTCTATAGTATAATATTTTCTTATCGATTACAAACATACATTTTCAGTTTTTTCATATCATACCAAATTGGTAATTCGATTATCAGTTATAAGATTATGAATTTTTGAACATGACAAAACAAATTTTGTTCCATCCTAATCAAATAACTTTAATCTTCAATTTTTTACAAATAACGTAATTTAATGAGGAAACAAACATCAAAACTAAAATAACATTACAAACATGAATGATTAAGATATTGACGAGTACAATTACATAGTTACAGACAGATCTGCACAAGTTGACTGTATTGTAGGTGCGGCTGGCGAAAGAGAGAAAGAAAGGCGACAAGATCGTGAGCGACAGCCAGGAGCGAGCGTACTGGCGGGTAGCGCGGCCTCCGCCCGGTGTGCCCAGCGCTCTCGACCACTGCCCCGTGCCCGTGCGCGCGCGCCACCCGCGCCCCAAGCGGCGCACCGTGCACCAGCTCGCGAGAGAGGCAAGCATAGTATAAATAAAACATTCCGTATTTCGACTGCACGAGTTTTTTGTTATACTTAGCCTAGCAAATAGGCAGACTGGCTACCTGCTGGTAAGTGGTCACCGTCGCTTATGGACATTTACAACACCCGAGGAGTGGCCAATGCTTTGATGGCTTTGCAGGCGAGCTCTCTTTGCGGTTTTCTTGAAGAACCCATGTCAGTAAAACAGTTTACATTAATTTATCTTCAAAACAAGACTATTCGCAACGTTAACATTAAAAACTCGCATCAGAATTGTTACAGGGTAGGCGGAGAGCTCCGAGCGCCAAATATCTCTATCCTTACAGACCTGTCGTGCTTCTTGTATGTCTATCACTCTCTTCGTGCACATAATACTTTAGTGTTGCAATTGCTTCAGATTGAACATCTAAAAGCAAGCTTGGATCGTACGCGAGTGAAGACTTCGATTGCCCTGGACGCCCTCGTGGCGTACTCGGAGACTTTCCACGCGTACGACAACTTTTTTTCGCCGCCGCAGCCTTCTAACCCCTGGATCAGCGATGACACGCTCTACTGGCAAATCAACAGCCCTATGTGAGTTATCTAGCCAGGCAACAATATTGCAAATATTTATCTATTCTTGTATGTTCCGCTGCCTAGTTCTAAATAATGGTATTCTCTTAAAAAACTGTTCCTTAACTAACAAAGGTCAATATATCACATGTCCTATAGTGAATACGTGTATTCATCGATTTAATTATTTGTTTTGCTAATCACCATTCATATGAACTTGAGTAGAATTATTAAAAGTTAATTTGACGTCACCAAAGGAAGGTTGTCCCCTATATCGCATACCAGATTTTGCTTAAAGGACCAATTTTTTTAAGAACTGTAATAATTTTTAATATCAAAACACCCATGTATTGTGATTCGGCTCAAGTGGGTATATGAATAAAAAGTGATTTAACTTTAAGTACCTATGTTATGTAAGACCAGCAATTTTGATGATTTTGAAATGTTTACATCTCCAAATGTGAACAATATCATCCATCTGCTATTCTCCACTAGTATACCTAATAGCTCCCTGAACATTCAAATAAAATTACCGTTAGTTCTTTAATGTCGTCAGAGTGGACACGCCGAGTGAGAAGCGGGTTCAGCGCTGGGCTTTGTCGATAGAAGAGCTGGTGTCGGATCCTACGGGACTGCAAGAGTTCACAAGTTTCTTGCGCAAAGAATACTCGCACGAGAACATCCGCTTTTGGCTTGCTGTTATGGATCTGAGGCGAAGTAGCACGAAGCAGATACCAAAGAAGCTTGAAGAAATTTACGAGTGAGTACACTTTTAGGTACCCAAATGTTAAGTGTTAGCAAGTAGATGGGCTGATTACATATGCCGGAGTACACTATGGATTAGGGTCATACTCAAATCAGTATGACCAGCGTACAGACGCTGACGAAGTGCGGATAGGCAGAGGTTTTCACAAAATAAATGAAGGATTATAAAATTCTATATTAATCCAGAAATAAAGGAACGTTTCTGATAATGATTGTCAGGGAATTCCTGAAGCCGGGCGCGCCGTGCGAGATCAACATCGACGGCGCGACGGCGGAGCGCGTGACCGAGGGCATGCGCAGCGGCTCGCGGTACGCGCTGGACCACGCCGCCGACCACGTGTACGGGCTGCTGCTCAAGAAGGACTGCTACCCGCGCTTCATCCGCTCCGACCACTTCCAGCGGCTGCTTACCGAGGGCAGGAGCGTCTCGCAGAAGAAGGCCAAGTAATTATTATTAATATTCTTTTCTCTTCCTTCTCCACCTTTTATGGATATCTTATTGCAGTATTGAACAAACATTGTAACAAAAAAGCAAGAAGTAATTTCGGGAATTAGTTTTAAAATAGTATTCGAATATACTCGACGAATCATATTCGTCAAGTGTATTCGAATATTCTTTATTTATACAGAGCTATTATGAGTGTCCTTTTTTGTGTGTAGTAGCATTATATTATTATTCGATGAATGACCGCATTATCAGCTGGTCGTCGACACTATCGGATAGATGGAAGCACCGTTGTCTATCGCAAGGCGGTGGCGAGAGGAGTGAACGTCGATATTGACGCGTAAGGCAACGTGCAGGTTCTTCAACTTCGGCGGGCAGGTGAAGAAGAAGCCCGGTGCGAGCGGCGCAGCGCTGGCGCGGCGGCGCGGCTCCGACCGCTCGCTGTCGGGCTCCGCGCACGAGCTGGCGCTGTGCGCCGCGCAGCCGCCGCGCGCGCCCGACCCGCCGCCGCACTCGCACTCGCAGTCCAATCTCGCCGACATACCCTTCCGGTATCTCCTCGCCGCCTACTTTGCATGCACACTCAAACCGTATTTCAACCGCAGCCTCTTCTACGACTGCCCTTCGTTCGTCTGAACCGCGCTATCCTCGCATCGAGAAGTTTACGATGTACTGTTTACCAGTTTTTATTCAACCACAACGATTTCTTCGAGCTCTTTCTAGAATATCAATTTGATGTTCTTGTTGCACGCATCACTAATAGTGCAGTTGTATTTATTGACCCTAACAGGACCTTCAATTAAGATTATAATGTATCTTCCAAATAAAGTGCATTTTTTGTTAAATTAATTAAGGTAGTATTATTATCAAAAGTTTGTGAAATCATTAAAGGCCAATGTATTCCGAGGCTATTTATTGACAAATAAAACGTTACTTCACGCCTATAATCGCCGGTGGGGTAGGCAAAGGAGTATAGCACACTCCCACGTTTCACTACTTACTTTCATGTCCCATGAAATAGGTGGTGGGCCTATTGCAATACACCGGGCACAGATTCAGACTCCAAGTCACTAGTAGAAATTCTAAATTAGAAAAATTCAATAGTACCCCGACCGGGATTTGAGCCCAGGACCTCCCGATCGAATCATTCGACCAACGAGGTAGGCAAATATTTATCAACACTTTTGTTTAAGTTATAATGATTGAACCTAGGTAAATTTAATATACAGAATTCAATTCATCCAATAATAATTATAAGAACTTCAATTTCTCTAGCAATTGTTGATTTGCCTCCCTTTTTTCTTACTTTCACTTTGACTCATAAAACCACATTTCGTAAACTACTCTTCGAGGAGATCTTCCCAGGCCTAACTGATGTTACCGCTACTGGAATTGGTACTTGATAAATAATGTGATGGAACAGCCACATATGTCATACTCACAGGGATCCTCTCGAGGACGACACAGCCGACATACTGCCGTGGGAATGCTCGTCTCGGGAGAGCGGGTATGGGACTCGGAAGCGACAAGATTCGGCTGCAGACTCGGGTAGCTCGTCGTCAGATGTGAGCGCGGCGGTGGTCAGCGCGGAGCGACGCCGCCTGCCGCAGCAGAGCACGCTGGACGGCGGGCTACGCGGCGCGCCGCCGCCGCTGCGCCGCCTGTCCGCCGTGGAGCCGCGTCACCTGGCGCCGCTGGCCTCGCCGCCGCGCTCGCCGCGTGCGCCCGCCGCGCCGCCGCCGCCGCCCGCGCCGCCCGCAGCGCCACATCCCACTCCCACCATCAGTGTCAGTTCTGCACCAGACGATGACTCCGCCGACGATCCAGACGACCGCCGCTCCGACGAGCCCTCGTCGGTGTTCGCGTCCGCGGAAGTCACGCCCACAGAAGCGCCGGTGACGTCACTCCGCCCCGAAGAGTCGTCTTCCGACACGCCACCGGTAGAACTGCAAGTGACGGTGGAGCTCGAGACGCAACAGTCTATCGCCATTTCAGTAGTAGACTCGATCGAGACGAGATCGAGAACGAAATCCGATGAGGGCATTCCGACCCAACGTACGCCGTCCCGGGAGTCGACGAGGGATACTGACACGACACCGAGCGGGGTACCTGGGGACCCCACCGATGAGGTGGGGCGAGCCGACGACGCGACCGACTCGACCGGCAGCCCGGTGTCGGTGCGGCCGTCGTCGGCATCGGAGCCAAGTACGCGCGCCGCGCCGCTGGCCGTGTGCGAGGACGTCGGCGTGGACGACGACAACGTAGACAAAGTGCCTTCGGCGCCCGTGCAGCGTGTGTCGCTGGACTCCAAATCGGCGTCCGAGTCGGATGCGGCGAGGCGCGCTCCCCGCGAGGCGCGCTCGGCGCCGGGCTCGGATTCCAATATTGTTAAGCGCAGCGGTCGGGGCGACGTCGGCGAGCGCAAGCAGCGGAACGACATTTGTCCCTGGGAGGACGAGTAAGTACTGCGGTAGTTGTGTCTGAGGCGAGGAATCTTTAGTATGATTTTTTGTAGACGCCTCTCACGTAACAAGCACGTATTCTACTCGTATGAGTTTTCGGTAGACATGAGACTTGATCGAAAAGTTTCAGTTGACATCGTGACAAGATATTTAATTGTTATCAAATTATTTTCGTGTCTACCGAATACTTTACTAATTTTGAAGCATTGAGAAAGTATGCTTAATTTGTACACAGTTACGAAAAATATGTTCCATCACAACACATCTGCATACTGCAAGTTTGTTTTAAGTTTATTTTAACATTTGTAGCCTTAGTACGAGTAGTGTAGAACGAGTTAAAAATAAATTTCATCTTATAACTTTATTAATAGTAAAATCTTTTGCATGAACCATTGTCCATGTTGCATAATTTTTATTTTTATTTCAATACTTACTACAAGCACAGAATCTTACAACACTGAAAAACGATCTACTCGTAATGAAAAGCAATCTCTTTATTTCTCGTTATACTATTGTGTTATTATTCCTTTTCTTAAATATTTTTGTACTTAAAATGTGAATAAATATACGTAATTATACGTACTTGTTGACTTTTATTACTTATGAAATAGGAAGTCCACCTATTCATTGCCAAGAGTCAAAAACCTGTCGATTGCAAGCTTTATCGGTTAGTTCAATATACATATTTTAATTCACACTTTAAGTTTAACCGCGCATGTAACTAATTTAGGCTATAATCATTACGTTATTTGTATTGTTTTAGCTTTCAGGTACATACATATTAATTTTAAGCACCCGGCACAAATGATATCATTCTTCCAAAATTGGAAAGACAAAAAATGTCGTTAGCCCACGTCCGACGGTTTTAGAATCTTGCAAATAAAACTTTAAGATGCTGCAGTACATACATAGATTCGATAAGTATCCAAAAGCGTTGACTTCGAAATAATAAATATAGTGACAGAATAAATATAGTGAAATGGTTTTAATGGTTTTCAATAATTCATAAATGCTACTTTATTTGCTTATTTAATACTACGTCAAATTTGGACGTGATTTGAAGTGAAACTTCTTTGCTGATATAGTAAACATATTAAAGTAAGTAGCGCGAAAAGGTCGTAAGCGCTACACAGGACGCGTCCGTTATGCATTTTTTGGAATTGCAACAGATAGTACAAAATTATTCATAAATTATGCTTTTTTACATACATATAATATACTATAGATAACACGTACATATATTTTGCACTATTATTACACAGTAAATGTTAGTTTTATCTGTTGAGATGCCCTACTTTACCATAGTATTTTCAAGAGTAGTTAATTTGCGTAAAATTCATAAAAAAACTTAAGAGGAGAGAGCTAAAACTATTGCTAATATTTCCTAAATAAGATATTGTTCAGTTCTTAAAAAGCAGGTATTAAATGATCACTCGTACCGTGTATTTCAGCGCTTGTATGTTGTTATTGATCCAGGCAAAATTCATCGCCGTCGTAAATCCAGGCGTCTGAGGAAAATCCGTTAGCCAGCATTTTTATTACACTTTTGGTCCATGGTAATCAGCACTTGACTTCGCACATGGCAATTCACAGAAATAAAGAAATAAAAATATCTTCAACTTTATAACATGTAATCAGCGAGAAGTAAATCACTTGTAAAGCGCGTCGCCTCCACAAACAACTTTTTGTAAAAAAAACGTAATATCACGCCTGTTATCCCCAAAAGGGTAGGCAGAGGAGTGTAGTACATCCACACGTTTCACCAGTTACGTTTAAGTCCCTAAATGAACAATTCTAAATTAGAAAAATCCAATAGCACCCGACCCGGGATTTGAACCCAGGACCTCCCGATCGGCAGTCGCGCTTGCAATCACTCGATCAACGAGGAAGTCGAATCGAGGCAGTCGGCAGGCAATAACTTTTTGTAGCATGTTGTTACGCTATGTGTCACTCATATAACCCCAGAAGAGGCAGACAAAGGAGTGTAGTAAACTCCCATGTTTCACCAGTTACGTCCCATAGAACAGATGGTAAGCCTATTGCCACATAACGGGCATATCGTCTTGAAACAGAAAACACCCAACGATATTTTGGTTACTATATAATTTATTTCACGGTGATGTCCCTCTTTTAAGAACAATGAAAACAAAAATATATTTCAATATTAATAAATCGAACTAGAGAAATGATAAAACATACACCAAACTGATAACCGTACCCTAAAATCGTGTGTTCTCTGAACAAGATTTCTCAAATCGTCACGATGTCTCAAACCAACAGGTAGGTATGCTGTTCTCGACAGTCATATTTTTTTATCAGTTCAAACTGTTTTTTTTTTTACATGTTATTATCGTATTTGAATTCCTTTTCACAAAAATTTCTTAAACAAACTTAGTTCCGCATGATGCTTAAAAATGTCTTGAGCATTGAAGACAAAGTTAATAAGTACAGAATAATTATCTTGTTTCTCGTAAATATGTGTTACGAATGTTACGATGTACAAGATAGAATACGGAAATGCATGTCTTTCATTAGTTTAGCGATTGCTTTCATTTATAAAAATTTTATATCCGAAATACTGTCTACACTTTTATCTGTATTGCCGATGTCACTTTTATACAATACACTTCTAAGTGCAGTTTGGAATTCTCAAATTTGCTTATCACAATATCCACCGTGTTCATTTGTTTACTAGGAGTCTCCTGTAGCTATAATATATCACAGAAACATAATTGTGGATGAAAAACTCGATTACAGGAAGACTCAATAATTGATTCATCATTTGTTTTATCAGTTACATCGATGCCATATCACGTAGTAAAATATTTACAGGCACCACGCGGCTAGTGTGGATTACATAGATGCACCGAATTTTCATGGTATATTTACAAACTTAGCGTTAAATTCATAATCACGTTTGTATGGAATATTAATTTTTAAAGTACGGCTTCGTTTTACAGCACGTTCATAGTACATTGTTTACTTAGAGTACACTTATATATACCGCATTACTTTGTAGTAAGAGAAACACGCTCCAGCAATCTCGTACTTTTCATATTGAAGCAGTAGCAGTACGCGCCACATTCTTAGAGCTTTTTTCCGTCTTCGTACACCTGTTCATAATCTAAGAATGACAGCTCTTTGACTAAGATCTGTTCTAGATGCAGTTCTACACTGTGGACTAAACTGGATAAAATTCGTTCACATTACTGTCAAACTCTTTGATAATAATAAGAAAATAAGAATAATTAATAATAATTTAATCTCTAAGAAAACAAATGAATAATTAATGTATCTATTAAGATCCATTCTGATTATGCATCATAAGATATAAATATCTATTACTGTGATATAATATGAATTTCTTAGAAATAGTAAAGACATCAGAAAGTTATTAAGAATACGACAACTAAGAATTAAAAACAAAAATACGATGAGCGTTATTATTTTAG
>DWDT01005086.1:0-10684 GCA_018245595.1 Microceris scylla
ATCAAATCCAATCAATTATAATGAATAATTTGACATATCGATTACAATGTAAAGTAATCGATTACTGTTCTAATATTAAAATCAGTAAAATTAATTATTTTAATTACTGAAATAACCTCTTAAACTGAAATGTAAATCATTTTTACAGGATTTTATGTGTATCATTTACGTTTTAATCGCCCGAAATACATATTTGCTAACAGTCGGCCATCCTGTCCACGGAATGTCCCCATTCCGGGTCCGGCCATTTGACCACTCGTATGTCCCCATACACACAAGCCGTCGATTCGCATAGCCGCCATATGTTGAAAACACAAAAAAAAAAAAAAAAAAAAAAATCTTAATATTAGTTATTATTAAAACCAATACGTAAAAAAAAAAAAAAATTATAAATTTAGTACTTATTTTAGATCTTCATTTGACGCTATTCAAATATGGTAAGGATGCAAATCAACACCTGTATACATTTACATACTTGGTTATAAATAAGTAACATGTATATTATATCCATTACTGCCAGTAGTTGATAGCATATTATTACATTAATTAGTTTATTGTAGGCAAAATTAATAATAAAGATTTTATCTGAGTGATCATCATATCCATCACTCAAATAAAATTAACTTAATTATTATCGTATCAGTTAGAATAAGCCAAGTGAATTTCATAATAGTTTAAGTATATTAAGTTTAATTAAGGTAAATTCTTTTTAAATATAATAACTTGTTTTGACTGTTTATCTCAACAAACAGATTCCTTAATATTTTTATAGCAAAATACATGATACCGTTTTAATGCTAGATGATTATTAATCAACACATACATACTTCTCTATCCATATTACACTATATTGTTACTTATTTACATACTGGTATCCTACTAAACTAATATATAATTGTGACATGTAGACATTCCATAAAATAGCTAAATGTATAATTTCTAGTGTCAATATGCGATGATTGTTAATCCATCTTTTCTTCGGACAGTATGTGCACACCACACAATGATCTAAATTCGCTTTTGTTGCAGCCTAAATGACCAATTTTTATAGTGAACCTGTAAATTAATTTCAATATTAGTATAAATTACACTTTTTCTTTTAATTATTCAAGTATTTACCTTTATTTTAGTTAATTTAAATGGATATTAGTAGTCAACACTGACTGACAAGACAAAGTCCAATTTACCATACTTTATTGCTGCTGCATGCTTTATTGCTGGAATACAATTTGTTAATAGCTTCATACATTGGTTTAAAAATAATTTTAACTTCAAAAATATTTTTATAACTTGTGTATGTTATATATTCTATATATATATATATATTTAATTATAATTTTTATGATATCAATTTAGTAATTTATATATAGAACCAGGTTAATTTCGGCATCCTTTGCGACAGCTGCAAGTACCGCTTTTACCTCGGCATTATTTTCTAGTGAGTACCGCTTGTACTTCGGCATCCTACACCGGTATCAATCAGTGAGTACCGCTTAAATATCGGCATCCTTCACTGTCTTGAGACCATTAGTGGTGCGTACCGCTTGTACTTCGGCATCCTTCACTTTCATAATTGTTTAAATTCAGATTCCATGATATAATTACCATGATGTTTTTAGTCCTCAGGTTATGTTGGTTTTATGCCATTTCTGCAATTAGAGGAAGACAGAAAGGAGGGGAATGGAAAAGAGAATTGAATTGCCTTTGTATGATATTATACTTTCGCACATCTTTGAAAAATGTAATTTACTCTAAAGGGGCCGCGAAATTTAGGACGTAGCTTCTTGCTTTTACCATCAGCAGGATTATGATGGTTTGGAATCATAACCAAATCTCCGATATCATAAAATTTCGTAGGGCCTCTAGTATTATCAAAATATTTCTTCATATAGTCCTGACTCCTTTTAGTAGTCTCCTGTACGTTTTCTCTCAGTTCTTCTCGGGAAGATTCATTACTTTGATTACATACCGGTTCATTTCCCTTTTAATGCGTTTATGATAGGACCTTCGCTACTGTTGGCGGTGCGAAACCCAAAAACTACTTCAGCTGGGCTTTTACCCGTACTTCTATTTCTCGTATTGTTCAGGCTCCACTGGACCCGTCCTACATTCTCGTCCCACGTACGCTCGTCCATTCCGTGGTTAGTCGCTGCCAGTGATTCTAGTATAGTGCGGTTGTATCTTTCTATTTGCCCATTGGCTCGAGGTGTTGCAACCGCATTGAGAACATGAACATGCTTTACGCCTATGTCAACAATGAATTTCCTGAAACTAGCCGAGGTGAAGCTTGTTTCACGGTCCGAGATTATAACCTTTGGTACACCAATTGTATCGAATATATCTTGAAGTACATTAATAGTGGTCTTGGACTTAAGATTTCGGACAGGTTTTACAAAAATGAATTTGCTAAAGCCATCTATCACCCCCAAAATATATGAATTTTCCTTCTTACTTCTAATAAAGGGGCCCAAGTGATCTACATGTAGCGTGTGGAATGGGGTATCCCCTTTGAGAATTGGATGCAAATACCCGGTTGCTTTAGCTGTAGAACTTTTATTATATGCACAGTTCAAATATGACGAAACGTACTTACGGATGAATTTGTTCATCTTCAGGAACCAGTAGTCTTGTTTAATTTTGTTTAAAATTTTATCATAAGCAAAATGACCGCTTTCGTCATGATTCAACTGGCATATACGCCAACGAGCTCCCTTGGGAACCACCCATTTAAGCTGTTCTCCCACTCGCCTATAAATTTTGTCATCTCTAATCGCAAAATTTGTCACACTATCCTTAACAATAATCTCATTGCAATCTAAGATCACTTTAATTCTTTTTAACTCAGGGTCCATCATTTGTACCGTATGTAGCTAGACATTCACCTCTACATTCATAATTTCGAACTCTCGACACCCTGACAAGTCATTTACTTCATCTCCATTTATAGCGTTCCTGCTGAGTGCATCAGCGTGTTTCATTTGATCTCCGGGGCGATATTCTATGCTGAAATCGTATTCTTGAAGCAACAACCACCATCTTGCAATTCTTGGGACCAAGTCCCTTTTAGTTAGAGTAGTTTTCAATGCATTACAGTCAGTATATACTTTAAAATTGATACCTATGAGATAAGTGCGGAACCGTTTTAGCGAGCTCACGACAGCAAGAGTCTCAAGCTCGTAGGAGTGAAGGAACTCCTCGTCTTTTGTCGTCTGCTTACTGAAATATGCGATCGGTCTCGCCGGCAATGTTTCTTTAGCACGTTGAAGTAATATTCCGCCAAAGCCCAGTTTACTTGCGTCACAATGGACCTCCGTTAAATATTCAGGATCGTATAATGCCAGTAATGGTCTCTGTGTTAAATGAACTTTGATTTGTTTGAAAGCATTTTCCTGATCTCCACCCCACTTCCATGGTATGTTAGATTTGGTTAATATAGTCAGCGGCTTAGCAATCCTAGCAAAATTGGGGATGAATCTCCGGAAAAAGCTTGCTAAACCTACGAACTGCCTAACTTGGTGAACTGTAGTTGGAGTGGGGAATGAAGCCACTGCTTCGGTCTTTTTCTGTCCTGGTCTTAAACCCTCTCTAGAAACTTCAAATCCTAAGTATTCTAAAGTATTCTCAAAGAAATAACACTTTCTCAAATTTAATGTTAAGCCAGCTTGTCGTAATGCCTCAAGAATTTTTGTCAACTTATCAAGACCATCTTCAATTGTTGTAGCAGGTGATAAAATATCGTCCATATACGGCATTGCAAGTTCGTACCTATCCTTTCCTAATGTTTTATTGATCATATGTTGGAAGACAGCCGGAGCATTTACAAGACCAAACGGCATCCGCGTGTACTCATAATGCCCGTCAGGTGTTATGAACGCCGTAAGATGTCTAGAATCCTCGGCCATAGGGATCTGGTAGTATCCGGATTTTAAATCTAAGCTGGTGAAATACCGCTTGCCACTTAGACGGTCAAGTTGGTCATCAATTACCGGCATTGGATAAGAGTCTTTCACGGTTTTCCTATTCAAAGATCGATAATCTATGCACAAGCGATAGTCATTATCTTTCTTTTTCACTAAGACGACAGGACTCGCATATGGTGAGTTTGATTCTTGAATAATTTTATTTTCTAGCAACTCATTAACAAGTCCCCTGACTATCTCGCGTTCTTTATAGGACAAGCGATATGGCTTATAAGAGACAGGATTGTGATCATTCAATTTAATATGCATTTCTGAAATATTGGTTACACCTAATTCACTGGTATCTAACGCAAAACAGTCCCGATATGTATTTAAAAGGGCAAGTAGACGATCAATCTGATTTTTACTAATATACGGTCCTACATTAATCATATCAGATATAATAACGACTTTGCTCGAAATGTCCTTAGAGTCATCGAGTTGCACACGATTAATTTCAAACTCATCAGGTATATAAGGGTATATATCTCCTGCTACAGGTAGGAAATGGGCATGGCCTAGAAGTTTATTATTCTCTATAAAAACTTTGCCGCTGGATATATTAATCACTATTATAGTCCCTAGCCCCTGATTGAGATAATATACTCCTTGTAAAATTATATGCTCATTATTTACTCTCAGGGATGTGCTACCTGGTATATAAATGTATCCAGTATCAGTTTTATCTGAATGTATGGATAAGGACTGAATCCCAGTAAATTCTACAGAGGTACTTGCAAATATTTTAACTTTGCCTATCTCTGATTTTTCTGAATACAAGACCAAGTTTTTATTAGTTTTATGTACTATTATGTCAGAAAGTTCTGTTAAATTTTGCCCAATTAAAATGTCAGTGCTTAGATATTCGTCTGGTACTATGAAGGCTTCAATTTCTGACTGCACGAAATCAATATTCACATCTATCATTACATAACCTATTGGCTTAATTGTGCCAAAAGCAAATCCCTTCATAACAGGCAAATTGTCTGTGTGAATCTCAATATTCAATTTATCTACAGTACTTTTGGTAATAATCGTGAATTGACTTCCAAAATCTATAAATGCGGTAGAAGTAATTCCATTGATTTTTATAGTTTTATGGTATATATCTAATAGCCTATCTTGAGCAGTAATTTGTTGAACTTCCTTATAAATATTAGAATCCATGGGATTTCTGTCTGGCATCACATCTCGTTTACAATATTCGGTTAAGTGTCCAATACGTTGACATTTTAAACATTTTTGTAAAGGTTTTGGGCACTTTGGTACAGTATGTCCTATCTCCGAACAATTAAAACATTTGATAATCAGACTTGTGTTCTGTTGTGACAATTTATCTATAAATTTATTAGTACTTATTTTATTAGAAGTGAAAGGTTTTTTGTTTTCTATTGTTGTCTTCATATTTTTAACTGTAATATTTCTTAAATAGAGCAACAACTGACTAGGGCGCTTAAAGTTTGATCCTTGAGCATTGAGCCGAATATTGTGGTCATAAATGCCATGAATAATACAATCCACAGCATCTTTGCCTTTTATATGACAATGGTTTATCAATTTAGCCTTTTCGTAAAAGTACTCCTCTAATGTTTCCTCTCTTCTACTTCGCCTGTTTAACATCTCAGTTAATTTATCTGCATAATTTCTATCGTCCGGAAAGCACTTCAATAGTTTCCTTTGCCAATCTTTCCAACTCAAATCAATTGAGGTGAGGCCCTCATACCATTTTCGTGCTAGCCCTGACAACTTAGGCAAAGCATGATAAATGGTCTGTCTATCTGTCCACCCGTAAATACTAGCTACCTCATTAACTTTCCTAAGCCAAGCCTTTGTACTTTGTGTTTTCTGGCTAGGATCAAACTGAGGTATGACTTCTTGAGCACCATGTGAGTCGGAGCCTCTGTTATTTATTGCATTTATGAGGTCCTTCATGAGGTTTCTATTATTACTACGACTTCTGATCTGAGATCGTTTCTTACGGGTACATTTACTTCTAGAGCCAGACCTACGATCACAGGATGATGGAGTTTCACTTGAAGAGGAGTTGCTATTAAAAGATGAACTGTCAGTATTGTAAGAGTCCCGTTGAGACACTCTACGGGCATTTCTTCTGTTACCGTTATGTGACGATTTATGTTTGGAACGATACCGATAGCGACTTTTCTTATGTGACTTCTTCCTTATAGGAGAATCACTTTTCCCACTCAAGTAACTACCTATAGAGCTGCTGGCCGGGGATAAATGCCTAGAACGTGTTCTACGTCGTTTGTTCTCATTATTATTTGGCCCTGTTGGGTCAAGAGCCGGTGTGTGCCTACTTTGATCAGTATCTGACATCGTACAATTATTTTACGCAGGCAATAATAGGATATGAGTAGTAGGAAATGGGTGAGGACAATAGCGCCAATGATTAGAGGTATACCAATAAAGTCAATATAAAAACACGAATAATAAAAATTCTTCAATGTCTTCATAAACAAAATTAATATTATAATTTAAACTTCATGGTTCATAAATACCATTAGTATGAAATAAGTATATTAAGTAACTTAGTAAATTAAGTATAAGATTAAGTATAAGAAATTAATTATAAGAGGTAAATTAAGTTTAAGATTCCATCAAACGAAATAATATCGTTCGGTTTACAGTGTTATACAAAATTATTACATTGTAATGCGACGATCCGCCATGTTATGTCGAACGTGACGTCATAAGCGACGCCGTGATACTTTGAAAGTTTGAAGCGTTATGTTTTGTATTAATAAAAATACTAGATATCAAGACATTAAAGCACTAGTTATTTTCAGGTTATATGTTCAACAGTTTTATTAATACTGACATGCGTGAACAAAACCCTATTCACTTATACTATTAATCTATTGAATTAGATTTAAGTGACTTCGACCAAATAAAGCCCAGTTTATATTTAAATATGGAGCTGGTGAAATAAGCGTTACTTTGCTATTTTAAATAAATCTTTTGTGGCCTGTTCATTAATATTTTCGATATTCATTTTGTAATAATAAAACATCAACTTACCCATTTGTAGGCGTGGACGAGTAACAACACAAAACTCACATCCCACTTCTGACTTATTAACATAAAGTCAAAGGGGGCTTTTAAATAATTATACCGCTTTCTCTGGACACTTATATTTCACTTAAAAATTACAATAATGGCGATTAACATCCAATCACGACTATCGGCAGTGCTCGAATGCCCTGCTCCCCTCTTCCCAACCGTCATCATCAAATCCAATCAATTATAATGAATAATTTGACATATCGATTACAATGTAAAGTAATCGATTACTGTTCTAATATTGAAATCAGTAAAAATTAATTATTTTAATTACTGAAATAACCTCTTAAACTGAAATGTAAATAATTTTTACAGGAAGTTTATGTGTATCATTTTCGTTTTAATCGCCCGAAATACGTATTTGCTAACACAATGTTGTTACAGTTGTTGCGATTTATTGAATAGTTTTCATAAATAGATATCTTCATTGCGATGCAACGTTAGACGCAATTTTTTTTTATTTGGTATAGAGCTAAGTTCATAGAATAACGATAACCATAAATAAATCGAAGTATTAACCAAAAAATATACAAAAAAGGTATTTTTTTTTAATTTGGTTATACAGGCAGACTACAAAAACTAGAAGTAGGTATTTACACCGACATGTGTTTAATAAACTCGTGTCTTACATTTGGTGGCTAATCTGCTGCTTATCAATGTATTACTACTTATTTAGATTAGATATAAGTAGTTATAATATAAACACAAACAAACATAACAAATAACATTCATGTGTTTTAATTACTTTCCGCATCATTGTATTAATCCCACAATTATGATTAAACGATATCGTTCATTATACTTAATTCACAATTTTCATTGGAAGCCTCGTAAGAATGTTGTATTAGGAAGTAGGTACTGTAGGCGTATATATCTCATATTATTAAGCCAGTACAATTAAAACTGATTTGATTAGAAGGATTAAAAAGGTTTATTTACTGAAGCGGTGATTTAAAATGTTTTTGTATTACAGATCGAATTTAAAATAAGAAAATTGTAGGTAGCTTTGCCCATATTATCCCCCTAATTATTTTGCAGTAATCTCATAAAGGCATAAACGAAGATACTAAGGGGATAGACATTTGAGGAATATTATCCGGACTAAATTTAGGGCTATGTTGACGAATGTAAAATAGACGATGTGTGTTGTAAAATACACTAGGATATGCACTTATCAGCCAAACCTTACAGCATCATGAAAGATACTCCAGTAAAAAAAGATTTAAGTGAGTACCTAAGCTAGAAGTTTCACGTTGTCTACAGAGTATTCGATAGAAGTAATCCGTTAGATGGCGAGGCACGGATAACTCACCGCTGTTATATATGATTCAGTTATTCCAAGGACAACTGGTTCAACTAAATTTTTGTTCAATATCTGCGTTTTATCAAAGACGAATTATACTAAATGTAATGATTACTGCAAAATTTAACTTTCATCATTTTTACCATCTTACCGTCCACTGTTCGACATATAGGCTTTCTAAAGCGAGTTTTGACCATACCCTAAACCCGGGTCATACGGGTTGATGGTGGCAAAACACAATTAATTACTTCAATAATTTCTTTAAGCACCCATTTTAATAAATGCACCTAATGATCATAATGCATAGTTTAAATCCATTCACAAAATGAATGTACAAAGAAGAACAAAGCTATTATTTTTTTTTACTCATAATACCTTTTTGTGAATCAATAATTATAATAATAATAATAATATATGTTTTAAAAATGCTATTTTTGTTTTCTAATAAAATTGCTTCCAGAACTTTCGGCCATATATGTATTTATAGTTAATAGATATTTGTTACATAAATGTACCTGTGTATATTTTTCTTTGTTTCATTGTTTGGTATGGGTGCCAAGTAGTGCTCGATGGTATTAAAATATATATCTACATATTATCTTATCTAGAGGTGCCTACGCCGCAATAATTACTGCAGATTATGTGTTGTACTATATTATAAATCCAAATATATCGTTGCAAAAAGCGCAACAAAGCCGTTAGGGTTGGTTATTTTAAACTCATGAAATATGGATAATTTATTTACCTTTAATTTAAGTTAATCGTTATCGTAGTCCGAACGCAAAGGGAATTAAAAACACAAATTTGACACATTGGATAAAGGTTTAATGTATTGGAAGGTTACGAGAGTGGCAAATATTATAGCATAACATGACGCCTATATTCTCGTAGGGGCAGGCAGAAGAGTGTAGCACACTTCCACGTTTTACCAGTTACGTTTAAGTCCCATGGAATTGGTGGTGAGCCTATTGCTATGCACCGGGCACAGTTTCGGACTCCGAGTCACTACTAGAAATTCTAAATTAGAAAAATCCAACAGTACCCAATCCGGGATTTGAACCCAAGATCTCCTGATCAGCAGTCGCGTTTGCAACCCCTCGACCGACGAGGCATTCAAATATCTCAAACATTTATTACATAATTCCACTACTATTTAAAGTACCTACTTGTCCTTATGTCGATATTTTCATCACCTACTTAAGTAATAAAAATATAATTATAGAAATTAATACACGTTTTGATTTTAATTATATTAGTTTATTCATTGTTTTAAACGAAATAATTGTACATAGTAGATATTACAACTTATTCACTTAAATAAACACTGTGCAGACTTGAGGCTGTGCTTACAGCATTAACTTTAGTTTGCGAGGACTCTTGTTAAGCATAAGTTTATTGTATATAAAATATATTTTTCATAAATAATAATAATAATATTTTTTTTATTATAAATTACTAATCATGAATTGTGTAAGGAATCTTGTTTATTGATTGAAGATTCTGATCTTTGTTCTTTGTCCTTATTAACAAAATGTTTACCGAGGTTTACTATGATTAGTTTATTCTCTACATAAAAAATTGTAGCTGAATATTATATTTATTTCAAAATTTATGTATGTGTCTGTGAAATCTGTATTTATTGCTTTTATGATAACATTGGAGCGCATATAGCTTCCAGACCGTTACAGTACTTGAAGTACGTCGTGCTTCAGTGTCACTTTTGCTCATTACACACATACATTCTATATACATAACATATTTACAGATACATAAATCGATTTCAATTAACGTTCCGTTCTAGTGATTGTCAAAGGAGATCAATGAAAACATAAAAATGTACATAATATGTTTCGTGATAAACTAGTATGTAGGTACTTATATTAAAAATAATAAGTAAATATGAAATAACAATACCAACTTATATAATCTCAATCTAAATTAACTTTTATAGGATGCTATCCCACATGAGCAGAGTTATATGAAATTGAGCATTCAATTTCCAAATCATGTTGCTGAGAGCTAGTCAAGAAGTTTTAGTTCAGCATGTTTTTTGATATATGTAGTTACCATGCTTTTTTCGATATAATCAGTTTACGATAATTTGACTATAGATAAAATGGAAGGCACTTACAAAGATTATAAATGCACATTGGTTCAAAATATAAGTACTGTTGTGTATATCACTGCATTTTACATATGTGATCATACATTAGGTATTTGTAATTAGGGTCTTCAGCCCAAGTTACAGTCTAAATTGTATTTTGCTAATTTTTTTTTTAACCCATTACAATTCCACTGCTGGAATACGGGTCTCCTCTCATATTGAGAGGGTTAAGGCCAT
>DWDT01005087.1:0-10684 GCA_018245595.1 Microceris scylla
GATCCTTGTACAATGTTTCCATTTTTTATTTAGTTTTAAGTATATAGTGTACAAAATAAATAAATAAAAAAAAAATAAATGAATATCAAGTAACGGTCGAAAGATCTTAAGTCGAAGTCAGTATATGTATAATTTAACAGCTAGTTATATTTTTTTTGCCTTCACTCGCAAATTTTCTTAAAGGGCAGGTAGAGGAGTGTAGTACATCGACTACTACACTCCTATTGTGTTTAAAGCTCCACCATAGAATAGAGGGTGGGCTTACTGGATATACAGGACACAAATCCAGCCTTTGAGTAACTACTAGGAATTCAAAATTAGGAAAAACCGAATAGCTCAGTGGCGTGCTATTGGAGCGACAATGGTACAAATATAAATATTATTTATTGTACATTAAGACAATATAACAGATGAGGACGATGATGAATAGTACGGAACTCGGGGATCGAACTCAGAACCTCTCGATCAACAGTCGCATTTTCAATCATTCCGCCAACAAGGCAGTCAGGATATAATAATGTGCCCACAAAAAGTGGTACAATTTAAAACTGGCCACTCTTCGACACTACTCTTTGGCTCTAAAAGGACTAAATCGACCATCGCCGCTGATTGACGGTTTTAATTAACAAGCCCTGGTGGAGGCGATTTTTGTTTAAAGCCACAGAGTTACTGTGAAATACAAAGGAACCTCTTTGTCTTATTTAAAGGAAATTATACCAACTGAACTTAATTTTTTATTATTGTAACCATTATTTTACCGACCGGTTGTTTTGAAATATACCGATTTCGTCTTGCGATTTATTTTCCTGATATAGATAAAGGCCATTTAAGAAAAATCATTTATATTCTTTTAGGACTTGTCAAGTCGCCGAATGCAGTCGTTTATTAAGTCAAGAATGAATAATGCCTCGAAGCGAAAATAATGCACGTATCGCCTGTATATTGCCACTTCTGCGCAATTGCTCCTCTGTGGTCACAAGTAAGTGCTTTACTTCTTTAGAAGCCCGCGAAATGATCGATCGGCTCACCGAATGTTTTAAATGAAAAACTTTCGTAAGTAAAAAGTAAGATTACTATAAATCATAAAAGTAAATTAATAAAGGTGTTACTTTTAAAATATGTAAAATGTAATTGGTAGATAAAGTTTATCTAATTTTTTTATTTTTATATCTGAAGTTAATTGGACGCTATAATTAACAGACATGGCCAACTCGCAGTTGTCCTATAATTAGAGTAGTGTCCTATAAACAATTAATCTCTAAGTTTACTCAGATTAGAAATATTTTGAAGATTATTGTGAAAGCTTGGTATACCAATGATTCTTGATCTGGAATAATACAGCAATTGTCGCCTAGCAATACAACCAGATACTGTATCGGTAGATGCGGGGTGATAAAAAGTGTGGTAATAATAATAGCTAAATACGTTCAGTTATGTGCAGCTTACTTTTATAATCTAGTATATAATAGATATCAGTAACAATCTCGGGACAACTAACACATGGCCACTGAACCCTCTGCCTGTACTAAACTTACCAAATTGTTGAGAAACATACGAACATAAATACATTTATATCAATAGTTATATTATATTGACATGTATATAGTTGTACACCCAGGCATATCGTGATCATCGCATAAATATTCGTCAAGATTAGGTCTATGATTTGTGTCTCAACAGCCAATATCACTAACCATTGAACCGCCAAAGTCCAGATTATAAATAAGTTAAAACATGGTGAAAATTCGACTCCACTGTGATCTCACTGCGATATTCTTGCGATCCGGTCCTCGGATAGGTTCAATACTAGGTTGGCTGACCCGAAAAAATATTCATAAGTCAGACAAGTACATAATTAAACAGCGTATGTAAATATTCACGAAGCGTTTAATCATAAACGACGGTCAAATATTCTGATAAATGTTATTAGTATAAGTCGACTTCCTGCATCACTATGCAGACGAATGTTATATGCTAATTGTAGACAAACGGAAGGTCAGACAGTGTATATATTCAAACGTCTAAGTAACCCATATCTCACGTGCAGTCGGCGTGTATTATTTTAATTCCCTCATGCATATGTACGCTCCGTGACTCACGGATTTATACAATAGTTTTTATTTGGACTCGGCCGATGCAGTGCTGGCTACATCTTGTCTCTTTATACAATACGATATTAAAGAGCAAAATGAAAATACGTTTTAATCAGTGCAGTTTCGACGCTGTCAAAAAATTGCTTCGTATATTGTCAGTACGAATCGTTAGTTTTAGTCGTGGAAATACATATATTTGAGTACCTAGATGTGTAATGTATCAATGAGATGGATTAATTAGTTTTTGGTGGAAGAGAAGAAGTATTTGATCTGAAAATAGATTGAACAATGAACAGTGGATGATTGCGACGTAAAACATAATGCCGACGTTGCACTTTTGAAACTGAGCCTTTTATGACTTTAATTTTTTTGAAATACAACCAGTATACAATCGTAATGCCAGAAAAGATAGACCTTTTCAATCGTTTTTTAATCGAATCGGATACGTCCTAAAAGATGGCCAGAACAAGTCTATCTTTAACAAAACGATATAAAGAAGAAACTATAATTGAATAAAATAAGGCTCGATTTGTCAACCTCGCAGCCGATGAAAATCCTTAGTTTCTACCTACCTCTGTGGGAAATGGGTGTGACGATATGTAAATTATAAATAACAGCTCGAACACACAAGTTGCTTAAAGTTTATTCAAATCGTGATCGTGTCGTTTGTAAGGCCGTGTCGTGTTTTAAAATAAAGATCTGAAAGTACTCGTCGCTTAAAATTATATCTGTATAATTTTCCTATTTAAAACTTAGGCTTATTGTAAATTGAAGTAATATAGCTCTATCACTTTAACTGCGCTATCATCCAGATTCGGTAGAGACGACCATAGAGACAGTGCGGAATAGAATTGGATTACCTTTAAGTCATTGGATTATCGATTGTATTATTTTTACTTTTATTACCAGAACAGAGAAATTCTTTTATAAACTGCTCTGCTTAATATACAGTTAGACTTCGTGATAAAGTAAGTTCTTTATTTGTGTTTTTTTGGTCGTTTTATGATATTTATGTTATAAAATGTTACGAGGGAAAGGTGGACCCAAATAATTCAAGGTCAGCGTTTTCTTCAATCAATCATATATAAACTCTCTTTCTACAGCGTGCAGCGGTGTAAAATATGGAACGAAAACTTTCAGTAATGACGGCTTATTAAGACCACTATAATAGGGGAATATTTTTCCAAATGAAGGAAGAAGAACATTTGCTGTTTTTATACACGACACATTTAATTAGTGACGATCGGGCAATTCTAATAGAATGTCGTTTCTATGGAAATTACCTACAGTTGTTCCGCTGTGATTTTCAACGCTTTTCAATAGTTTTATGTCGAAAAACGATTATATTAAATTACGGCCCAGTGGGGGTTTTATTTGAAACCATTTCACGGTGCGAAGTAACTTATTTCTATTACTATAAGTTACTACAGGACTTGTTTAAACCACTACTTAGTATGTGAGAGTGGTGTATTATTAATGTCCACTGTCGAACTTAACTCGGAATTATGTTTGAATATTATTTCCTGATTACCGTTTTTTATCTGTCGGTATCACATTTAACTTAACTTGTGTCCGTTATTGTACATTAATGTTCGAGGGAAAAATTTCCAGAATAAAATTAAGTACATGTTCATGTCATATGAGTACTTATTTAGATATGAATGCAAAGACGTAACGTAACGTCACGTCTATAATTCGAATAGGTAGGCAGAGGCGTGTAGTTAATGCCCACGGTTCACCACTTATGTTTATGTCCTATTATGGAATAGGGAGTGAGTCTGTGGGTTTACACTGTGCATAAATCCGGACTTCGAGTCACTACTAGAAATTTTACGCCTTTTTAAATCTGTCCTAGGTTCAATCCCACGGTCTCTTAATAAGCAATCGCGCTTGCAACCACTGAACCAACAAGGCAATCGACGTAACATTATATTTTTGAAATTATTATTAACAATTATAATCAATAGTCCGTATTTATGTTGGTAGGAAATTCGTGAATGTACGGAAATACACGGAATTTCACTTATATATTGATCTCGAATGAAAGAAACCTTTTTTATAACGCAACGGCCACGCAAACTTTATTGGTGATTTTAGGCATAGCATTTTGAATCGTTAAGATTTAATCAGGATATTATTTCATAGTTTTTTCAACAATAATATTTATAACACGTCTGTTATATTTCAACGTCATCATCAAACCTTTTAACATACATTGTGGGACATCGGTCTCCTCTCGAAATGAATAAGAGTAGGGATATGAATTGCCATAAAACTAAACGCGAGTTGGCAGATTTCACGCGCATTAAAGAAAATTATGGAGATTTCTAATGTGTGTAGGTTTTCTCACGATCTTTGCCTTTACCATTACTCGTATAACAAGCGATATTTGATAAATTATGCTGAATATATGTAACTGGTGAAACATGGGAGTAGATATACTACATTCCTCTACCTAATCCTTCGGAGATTATAGGCATGATGTTACGTATTTTTTATTACCGTAGGTTAAAAATTATATCGATTTTCATGGACTGGACCGTATTAAAAACAGATTTTATGGAATAAAACTATAATTATTATTTGATGTGTCTGCTGTGTATGATAGTCTGCTACATTGACTCGGATGTGAAATACTTGGGCGGTGTTAGGCCGAAATTCGTTATGCGTTATAATTTTTACGCTTTGCCACCCAAAAGCTCTGGGTTCTAACGAAAAAGTTTTTTTTTTATAGTTCGGATCAGGAATCCGTAACCTTTGTAGTAATTAAAAGTTGCAACATATTTTGCTATTGAACTTTTCGTTAGTATCTTCATATACATATGTTTGTATTATGGACCGACTTAATCCATGTTTTATGGGATATATTAGGTTATCCCGGAAAACATACCTAAGTAAAGCCGGTAAATAATTTAATCATGAACGATGTTCATCAAATTATTTATTTATTCCTTTTATTGTGCTTATTAGTTTTAGAATAGATGGACTTAATTTCTAATGGCTTCCAATCAAAATATTTAGTAGGCGAAATAATTAAATTAATAAAAAGACAAACATATAAATATTCCAGTACAAGTTAAAAATACTTTATGATTGTACGTAAAAATGAAAATAATTTCTTTTTTTACGTGAATAAGGATATATAATTTATAGAATTATATATTTTATTATATCAACATCTTCCTTAAGTAGTCCATTATTAATAAAGTGAAGTATAATAATCAATTACCTTTGTTTTGATACAAAATAAAACCCTAAATGTATCTATATAATAAATAAATCAGGATTTAAGCTACATATTGGAAATATATCTTAGAGCTATACATATATTGGAAATAAATCTTGGAGCCACACATCGGAAAGGCCAAGGAATGGCCTGCTGGGCCACATAATTTCAATTATACGTTTGTAACCTTGTTCTCTATTTGAAAATGTTATCGACTCCCCGCATGCCCCAGATCAAAGACAACCGATTGGATGCAAAAAATTCAAACAAATGCTCTTTGGTTACCTCATGATGCCGCCTTTATGTTCAAAATTATTTATTGTTCTCTTAATGGCAATCTGGCAACTTACGAGATATTAGTAGTCGTAATTAGTTTTAACCGAAAGAATAATGGTCAGTTGAAAAGCCATAAAAGGCCGTTTTTGCTAATTTAATTTTTTTGACGATTTCTTAGCATCGGGACTTGTTTTTGCTACAGATTCAAGATTCTATTACAATCTAGAATATAACTGATACATACCTGACTCGGTATAAAACTTTAAACTATATGATTTTACACACTTCTTTCTTAATACATATTGTATTACTTAAAACAATAATTGAATTTTTGTTCAGCTGTTTAGATATATATTATTTGGCGATGTTGTAACGTTATAAATAAAAAACACCATCGTATTAATTTGCAAAAACTAATTTTCTTAATATTTGGGGTGTCTATATGCAGTTTTGGTTACAATCTACATACGACTCTCCTCACAGGCGAACATAACGCTAACTGGTTTGGTTAATACATATAAAATTTTACGATCATCGAAATAAGAAACCATTAACTTAATTAATACTTTCGCGACATATTTGTTTCTTTACGACTGTTCAATTTTGCGTCGTGTATTCAAGGTGTAAGAAAAGCTATTACATTCGGCATTTTAATTAAATTTCTTAAGCCTTCTTTTAATATTTTTATTTGTATTTCAGCACGACTTAAATTTAGTACTTATTAGGGATTTTTATTCCAGAAAAAATATATGATGTAGTATAAAATACATTTAAAAAATTCAAGCACAATATATCACGTAAAATCATTTATATTATCATTGTAGTCTAAGAGGCTGTTGAAATGTTTCGTACAACTTATACGTGAATGCAGGATACTTTTAAACAGCTGTTATTTTAACGGTTATTTCCTACCTGTTACCTGCACGTGCAAAGTGAGACTAAATGATAAGTTTTAAATTGTTCTGACAAGTGTTAGGATAACATGATTTAAAAACAAAATATGAACGAATGAAATAAAAAAAAAGTCGAGCAGTCAGCTATCTATCAGTAGGACTTAGAAATGGTTTAATCCTAAATGAATGTTAGGGGATGATAAAAACATGGCTATTTTTATAAAAGAAAGCCTTTTTTCTTTTCTGATTTTTATACATACTTCTTTTTTTAATTTTTTAATCTTTAAGCACAGCAGCTCTGTAAGGATGGAGATATAAGTGACTTCGTACTCCCTACCTACCTCATAAAATCCTGCTGTTAAGATATGTATGTTTGTACTTAATACTTTATAGCAAACTCATTCCTATATCTATTTCGTTCTAAGCTACGGTGTACCCAGTAAGTCAAATAATATGTAGAGCATCGAACAGCGAAGCAAACAAGACAACAAGAATTGCCCAAACTGCAGTTATGAACTAACCGAATAAGATAACTTGGGAGCAATCACCGTCCCTCTAACTCATTAATACATTAAACACACGTTAAGACGTGATTCGGGGATGTTTCGGGACAGGCCGGCTATTTACAGGACCGTCCTGTATAAACAGGGGGTGTATAATTTGATTCCACACGACCGCTATGGATATTTCATCGTTAATAAGGAAATTTACCTATAATAGGTGTGTTTGGAAACCCTTGTTGGTTTGTCTAGGGGCTGGCGTGGAGTGGTGTTGTGTTTGAGCACCCTGTATCTACATATGCGTATCTACTTCTACAACCTGTATCTACATCTTCTCTCTGGTTCAGATATTGATTTCAGAGTTTCTGTACAATTTACTGTTCTGTTCTTTTATCATTATCTTCTAATGGAGGTATAATTTTACCGTCCTTGTTTTTATATGTTGAAGATACTCTGTACCTCCATATCTAGCAAGTAGTTATAATTAGCATACCTAAATTCAATAAATCTAAATTAAACTTATTTTAATAAAAAAAATGAATCATTATCTTATTTAATTTCTTTATAACTAAGTATGTATCATATACATATTTAATTAGATTTTTACGACTTTCATTGTACATTATCATAATTAACGCTTTGTGTCAAACTAATATGATTTTTATTTAATAAATCAGTTATTTAGACAAAATGTACTTTTCGTTATTTATATCATTTAACTTTGTCCAACGGATAGCGAAAGTAAAGCTCGTAGAACGCGAAAGACACTTAAGACTTAACTTGTAAACACAAGAACACCTGGAATTCCAACTGACTATGATGTTTTTAATACTTATACATTCCTATATTATTATACGAGAGTCAAATGACCGGAAAATGTATGAAAATGTCCATTTAATAACAGCCATTCCGTTGATGCGAGTGTTTCAATAAACGTTCTTCCGGCACGTAGATACATCACGACCATGGTGGTCATTGCATAGATTATAAATACTTAAAAGCTCAACAGAAGGGTCATCGTTTTTAATAAACTTATGTTTCTACGTATCATATTGCATCAAAATACAAGTACCTACCCACGGTTTTAGTATTACAGCTAAATATATGATACACCCAAAAATCAAATATATTATATTGATAATATTTAGCATACGTTTATCATTAAAATAGATAAGGATTATTTAAATTTTAAATTTATTTGAACATTTTCTCAAATAATACTAATATTTAAATCAATAACACCACCTTAATGTATTAAAAATACAATGTTAGGCATAATACAATTGTTTTTAAGTACGCTTCTAATAATTAGCGTTTATAGTCTATGCCCTAGCGCCTTGAACGCGGTACTTTGAAGTGCGACGTGGCCGGCGCGTGCGCATCAGACGCACTGCTAACTGGTTTGATTACGATTTCGAGAGCGTGCTACGAACGTGTAGTTTTTCATCAACTATGGACTTTTCAATACAATGAGTTCGTGATGTCATTATGCGTAGTTACTCGAAAAATCATTGTTCCCTAAAAAGTTCGAAACACGGTTTTTACGTGTAACTATGAATAGTGCACTGCGTGTATAATGCGGTACAATAATGCAATGGGTAAGCAGAGATGTTTATTCGATCTAAATTGAGTCTTTGATATAACAAGATGTTTTTATTGATATGCCTTAGAAATGCTGTACCAGCTGTACCAGCGACTTAATAAAAAACGAAATGTAACTTTACGCCTGTAATCCCCGAAGAGGTAGGCAAGGAAATGCAGAACACTCCCACGCTTCACCGGTTACGTTTACGTCCCACTGCCATGCATCAGGCATATATCCAGACTCCGAACGACTACTAGAAAATCTAAATTAGAATTTTTTTGTAGTGTTTGAGCAGCATTGAATTATAAATCAATTGCTTATATAAAATGTAAAGAATGAGACATATAGATATTAAGCTTAACCCGTTCTAAAGCCGGTACTTGGGATCTGCGATCAAAGATTATAGATTGAGACAGAGATCACGCCTGATATAACAGCTTCATTTGCCTAATTGTGAAGTTGTTTGTGCGTTAATGGCCGATTACAATTACCTCTAATTGTGTATAAGCCCCATGCGGGTTGAACGGTGTTGCCAGCTTGCCGAAATTTCTTTTAAATAAAAATTCCTAATTATTAAATTTTGTAATGCATTCACATAAAAAACGCAGTTTTAATATTAATTTAATCATTTTTATTTAATGACTTTGTAGTCGTTACTATTTAAGATTTTATTCAATTCAGAAATATGTACTTATATCAAAGCATTTGGTTAAATATCAGTTTATTAAACTATGACTAGCAACTTTATATTCGATTTTTATAAACACATCTCATTGACATACTTGATCATATAATATGCTTGCGACAGTTATTGTGTCTATAAATATATCAAAGGTTTGTGTCAGGAGTTATTATTTTGGAAATTATTATTACTACTTTGGTACCAATGATATTTATAAGGAGCTTATATATTTTTTCATATACTAATAATAATACTAGAGCCATATTACATCATGAATTACATTTGTCGTCTTTTTGCTTTATTGCTGGCAACATCGATCCCGTACCTGCCAGATATGATATGTTTTATTGTACAATTATATAGGGTTGCCATGCACAATGACTCCACTCTATTATGATCCTGTCTCGTTTATTATGCTCCCTTTTGTATGTTTTATTGATGACTCGACCCAAATCGTGTTTTCCTTCTGCTTCTTGTCAATTATACTTTGTTAATAATTTTGAGGATGACACCATAGGAGAAGAGAGGCAGAAGGGAATTGTACAGGAAGTTTTTTTGTTAGCTTTTTTAAATCATATTACAAAGACAATTTGGCTTACGAATCAGTTCTAAAATAAAAATAAATGGCCCTTTTATTTTCCGATACTACAACAACAATTCTGTAACATTGAATTTCAATAAAAAATGTAATTAAAATATCACTGAGCAAAGCGAATGATTTGGTTTACTGAAAAATATTTTAAACCATTGCCACTTAGTTGCCCCTACCGATTTTCACAGCTTCACTTGGTAAGTGTAGCACTCTTGCGTAGACACCGACGAATTATGAGAGATAAGAAATGTATTCTAATTATTTGCATAAACTATGTATGTATGTATTTTCGTACCTACTACTACTATATCATCACACCAGTTCTTTAAAGGGTTGGACAAAGAGGACAAAGTCATAAGTATCTCTATCTTGTCACATTATAGGTACTTCTTTTACATTTATTATTTTATAAACACACACCAATTACAATGACTTCTGACTTCCCAATCAACCAGTAGCCTATTAAGTCAAGATAGTTGAGACTTGGTCGTCCTAGGCAGCTATATCCATTACCACCGGCATCGTATTGTATCATTACTATTGATAAATTTTATTTTAACTGCATTTAATACATAATGTAATAGGCATACTGTTTAATACTCCTACTCCACTGAGCATTGTTTGAAATAAGACGTAAAACGTGATCCTGGTACTCATAGGTGATTATTTAAATGTCTCTGGAGACACGTGATTGATGATTGGCGAGCAGTTTTGTAATGACGACGCATGTACCATTGTCAATCAGTCTGTATTAAAGTTGAGACTTGAAAGGGCGTTGCTTTCTCATGGTCAGTTGCGATATACAATCAGTTAATTATGTTACGTCTGTATGTATGT
>DWDT01005088.1:0-10684 GCA_018245595.1 Microceris scylla
AGTCTACGGCCTAACCCCTCTCAATATGCGAGGAGACCCATATTCCACCAGTGGAATAATAATGGGTTAAAAAAAAAAAAAAAACTTATTGACAACAATTCGTCTCATGTTTGACATTGACGATAGGAACGTAAATAATAAATGGTTTATTTAATTCAATTTCAGATATATGTAATATGTACATATTACACATACATTTTAGCATTCTGCACTCGTTCTTTATATAAACTATAAGTGTGCCAAATTTCATATTCCTCCATCCACGCAATTTTCGTAAAAAGGGGTTGTAAAAAAAATAAACTTATTCATGTTACTTAGTAATTACATACAAATTCAGTGACTACAGGAAAGTACATGCTCCTACGAATATACGGGTCCATATTAAACCGACTTCCAAACAGCAGGCCTATTCGCACACAATGTAGCCGTATCGTAACGAACTCTATAAACAAGGGCGTGTCTGGATATGTCGAAACGTATCGGGGAAACGAAGATTTTATATACCTACATACCTACTACAAATACCACTGATATTAAAACACTGCTATAATGTTTTACGTACAATCATAATTATATTTTAAGATATTTCCACACGCGATCATTCCATTCCAATGTAGGTACAAAAAGGCCTATGTTGTAGTAGCCTGACTGCTAGGTAATAAATCTCATATAAGCATATTAAAATATATTTACAGGCAATTTTTTACACCCAGACCCAAAACAAATACTTGACATAACACAAATATTTGTACATATGTTTTAGGAAAATTACCCGCCATCTAACGCTCAATAATTAGATTTATTAGGCTCTAGATAAATGGACCAGTGACATACGAGTATGTGTTGCTGAAACATTATATCAGCTCTTTACATTGATTTAATTCTAAGTACAAAAATAGTCGAAGACAGGGTGGCTTGAATGAGACTTCATACGTATATTGTTTCCCTAGTTGTTTAAAAGTCCAGGAGCATCATTATGTTCAAATATTATCACTTCCTAAAATTACTAAGTAATTGTAAGTAAATGAAACACTTTTTATATATTGATTTCTACAACACATAGATAGGTAGAAAATACCGCTTGGAATTAAATCCGCCCTTTGTAATAATAAAGGATAAATAAATAAATAAACATGCACACTTTAGAATGCAAGAAAAGTAGCACAATAATCAACCCTTAGTAATTAAATTACGCACTCCATGTTATTTAAAAACGAGGTTATTTTCTTTAATTGCACTCTTATTGCCGCGCTCCGAAAGAAAAAATGAAATCCCAACCATTTCCTGTCCCCAGCTACCACCCGCAAAGTGGTTAAAAATCAGGAACGCCTTATTTGTCTCTGGAGCGAAAAATATTTGTCCTTTAAATTAAATTTCAATTGTTTCAAAACGTAAATATTGAACGAATATGAATATTCGTTTAGACAAAAAAATAATAATATATTTTAGCGTAATTGTTATCGTAGCAGATTATTTAAATCAAAACGAATAACAATACTTCGCTCAGCGCAAAATGTAACATAATAAATGTAACAAAAATGTAACGTATGCATTCGTATAAGAAATATTTAAGGTAAGATATTTAATTCATTCATTTGAACTAATGCCTAGTTGCCATGAATACATTATGATAGCAGATATCTTGACGTAAAGGAGGCAAAAATAATATTTCTTGAATAAAAACAAGATTCTCGCTGGCAGATCGCGGTACGGCGCGGCCAGGGCCGTCTACGGACAGGACCATAAGCGGGACGAGAAGCCGTGCCTTGTAATCCTCAACCCGCATGCCAAACGGAGGATTACTGGTTAAAACCCCTTAGGGGGGGCTAGCAGTGGACTCAGACAAGCTAATGATAATAATAAGAAGATATAAGAACATAGCAATCTTGAGAAGTACTACCTACTGTAGGAATACTACAAAAAATATTCGATACGCAATCCTTCCAAACAACTGAAAACACTAATAGTAATATCTATATAGTATTATTTGTTACGGTTCATTTAAGTTTTATACTTCGACAGGATAGACTGTCGAGAATTATTTCAGGGTCATTACCTCCCACAGATGCCACGCCACAGAGAAGTTTTACGTCTATATAGAGAGTTGGATGAAATTTCTCCCTTCAATAGAGTGTTCCAAAGTTCGCCTCTCAAAACGATTCAATAGCTTAAATTATGCTAATATTACATTTTGCTAGTAAACTTTGAAGACGCTTATAAAAAGTGAGCGAATATAAAATAATCTTTATAAAATAAAGTGCTCTCTACTAACTCCTAATGTTAGGCGTGAAAGATCTGCGCTAATGGACTTCTTCATCACACCAGGTCCTTACGATATAGGCCAAGAGTAAAGAGGAAAATACTACCATGCCTACAGACCTGATGTGCTACATCTACGATATAAATATTAGTCAATATCTTTGTACAATCACGGCGATTTCGAAGACGTCTATCGCCTCTGAACGCCTCTAACGCCTCTGAACTTCCTTCACAATAATTAACATAAAGACGCATGGAAAAACCGTGTGCTTGCAAATACTTTGGATAATAATATTGTTTATCTCTTATAATCCATAGAAACCATATCCATACTCTATTTAACTAGACCGCGCAGTACAATAAGGTTAAAATGAAAGTATCCGCCTTTATTTTGGGTCCTCATTATACTAAAGCTTTTGTTGTGTTTCCGCTACGACAGGTTTCAATAAAACACTTTTCTATACAATTTTTTTTATTTCTTTTGTCACTTCATCGCCGTTCTTTATTGCGAAACGAATAGAAAATCCATAAATTTGATAAGAAAAATTATCTTCACTCATTGTGATTCACATTCAGATAACTTTCAAGCTTTTATAGATAACCAAAAAGTTAGTTTATGCTAAAACAAGAAAAATATATTTGTTGAGTACTTAGAAGTCGGAAAGTTTTTTTTTTTTTGTTTCAGAGCCATTAAACAGTTTGGAAACTACGTTTTTTATCGCAATAATAGCACGGTCGAACTTCAAAACCCCATTTGTGTGGAGAGCTATGCCAAAGCAAGATTAAGTTATTACTAAACTCTAGATAACGTAACATAACATCACGCCTACATTTCCCGAAAAGGATAGGCACCGAAGTATAGTACACTCCCATGATACACCAGTTGAGTCAGGTGAACCTATTACTAGTCTAGTCTCCGTTCTTCGGGTAATTTCAAGATTGAAAAACCCAATAGTACATACAATAATCTAATAAATTGTATATAACTGAAAATATATACAGAATACTGAATTGAAAATCACAGTTTCAGATTATTCCAGTTGTATTATACAAGCAACAATGCTCGCTAACTAGACTCGCTGTTCCCTAACTCATTGTTTGATATCGGAGTTCAGTGTACGAGTGACGTGGCTTCATATACATATTCAAATGCGTTCTGTTTGTGTTAAACATGTTTATGGTATCCGTGTGGTCTAGTTTAAATTCTGAATATTGGAGACATTACAAATGAATGGTAATAAAGGTTGTTGCACACGGACCTACATAATATATGTATATTATAGCATAGCATATTACGGTATATTAGAATATGTTTCTATAATATCACTCGAGTAATCGCACGCGAAGCTATAATATATATTTGTTTTTTACGTCGTCACAATACCTAAACAAACATAGCAAGATATGTATATGTATTGCGTAGGTAATAACTGCGTACTACTAATTGCGTAGTTTTTCCCATAAATAATATTATAGCACAGCATATTACACATATTATAGCTTCGTCTGTGACGATTTTAATATTAGAATTGAGACGAGAGAACAATTTAATACAAATGTTAATCTCTGCAAGAATTGTATACCCGAGGAAATAATTGAGCGCTCAAAGAACCGGTATGATCCGGTTTTACACAAATCTTGTCCTTTTATTACTCTCTGAATTTTTTTTTTGTTCGAAAAGAGAAGCAAAAAAAGGACAACAATCATAAGTTGCCACTAAACCCATGCTTTTGTATCTGACGTCATACACGATTATAAGAATTGGAGCATTAGTGTCAACTGATTTGGTTAATATAATGTGTTGGATTTGTATCCGGTGACGTAGACCGTAGACGTAAAGGAAATCAGTGAGAGGTGTGAGTGCACTACACTCCTCTGCCTACATCCTCGGTAACGAGAGGCGAGATGTTACTTTGTTTCAGATTAATAGGAATACTAATTGATTACAACAAAATTGCTACTTCTGAGACAATCTATAGACACTAAATTTTTTACACACAGACGAAACAAAAATTTATGCTTTTCATATATATATTTCATCTAGGTAGCAGTCGAACCTTCGAGCCCACCGCAGCGGTCAAGTTGGTTAACCACTGAACCATTAAATTTTTTATTCCGTTATTTCTACAGAAGAAAGTTTTGTTTGTATTTTAATCCATTCGTAGTTAAAACAAGAAAAACTAATTATGCTCTTACAAATATTGTTAGTTTGCGGATTCAGAACTAAATATTACATTCTGCGCGTTTCCGGTCTTAGCGCACCTTCCCGTACGTTCCGTCTCAGGTACCTACCGCATATGTATGAGTGTTAGTTTCGATCGTAGTTAATACGTCATACTCCTGTAATATTATTCACTAACGGAACACATCCAGGTGTTCAATATTCATCGGGTGTTAATTTCAACAGGAAGTACTTGACGAAGTCGAGTTTAGTTGAGAAACTCACCTTCAAGTGCTGTGTACATGCAAAATAGGCCTGGCAGTAATCAGAAGCGAATAAATACACTTAATTATAAAACAAATAGTGTAAGCTCTGAGAAATCTGAACGGATAATCGCACCAGGTCCCACACAGGGTAGATAGACAACACGGAGTGCCCAAATACTCTATTCCGCACAAACCTGACATGCTTCGCTACAATCATTACTATTTTCAAATACGCAGACCAATATCAGTGTCTGGCTTCCATATCAACCAATTCGTAACCTATTTCGTCAAGATTTGGTTCCTCGCGGCACCTCCATCCATCAACAGACACATTTTTAGTCTAGAACTGCGCAACTAGAAATCGTCAAGGAAAAGATTTAACAGGAAAAAACATCATTATATATTTTAAAATTGCCTGCATTTCTTTAAATATTAGGCGACACTACTGAAGTTAATCCGAATTTAAAATAATTTCAGCTTTTTAACGCATGACCAAAAGGAAACGCTGAAATTTCTAAAATATAACTTGTTTTAGACTTGGTATTTTAATTTATATGCACGTACAGTGGATTAGGGCAGAACACTTTATTATACCACACCAAAACAAGAACGCAACGTAGAAGATACAGAACAATAAGCTATGAACAATGGCCGGTGCAGTCGCGACGGGCGAAATCTCGCAGACAACCCGGCTAGAGGGTTTAGAGCGGGGGAAAGAAGGGCAGAGTTACACATGACAATGTTTAAAATACGGCTTGGTTAAAACACCGTTACACACGATTATTGTTCGAAAAGTATGCTGAGAGTGCGCGCACTAGTGTGAAAGATCTGTTTTCCGAAACAGCCCGACTAGTTTTACGTCTGTCCGAGGTTGAGCTAAGGTAAGCCAATATTTACTATAATCATGTTGATTGTCAATGTACATATTATTTAGGAGTACGTAACCAATTGTAAACGCCTCTGGATAATATAAGGTTACGGTTATTTTTATACAATATTATCAGAGGAAATAATTGGTATTTGTATTAGTATTTCATTTGAAACTTTTTATCTGTATAACTCATTCTTAAGAGATAAGATATATAATTAGCGGTCTCCCATTTGTTCATTATCATTATTATCATAATTACACAAAAGTACAAAAATTCTCAACATAATATCTAGTTTTCACTTTCCCATACGAGTCCCATACGAATTTGACTTCAAACATAAATAATGACTTCATGTTGAGAAATTCAAGTTAGAAACACCCAATAATGCTATGCTCGAACAGGATATCGAACCCTGAACCTCTTGATCTGCAACCGCGCTCGCAAACACTTGAGCAACGGGGCAGTCAATAAAAATAACAACAGTGCGACTTTTTAAAATCAAATTCGGATGATAATAGATATTTCAAATTGTTATACAAAACAGGTAATCTTTCAGATTGGGCTGAATGATTGAACCATACCACTTATAGAGAGGTCGGATAAAGTTATCATAACTTGTATATCAAGGTTGCAGAAGAAACAGCGAGTTAGCCAAAACATTCAATTGGCGTGTCCCAGGGCTGGCAGCGAGCCAGTCGTTGCTGCATATTGATGCGCCAATTTTTCCGCCGCCTCAGCTCGTCGCAGCCAGGGACCTGCCAAAGTGCAGCCTCATAAGCGCATCATGTACTCTATGATCAGTCGTTGATATTGCAATGTGATGACGTACGCGCTGTGCGCAAACGTAAGTACAATATGTATAACTATATGTGGATGAAAGTATGTATGTATAGTTAGATGTTTCCTAAAGGGTGTACAGTTTGCCAAGCCGCACTTGGCAGCGTGGCAGACTATGGCCTTAACACTTTCATTCTAAATGGAGGTCGGTGTCCAACAGTGGAACGAGGAAAGGGTCGAAAAAAATGTAGAAATGTACACAAATCGTTTAATTTTCCAAGTGTACGCATGTATGTAGGTACTGTTTAAACACACACATATAGTATATTTATTGTTAAAACATATATAATCACATAAAGTATTAAAACGTAATAATTCCATAAGTAGGAATCTATTACATACTTGAGATACTAGGTGCTTAACAAATGTCGGTCTCTGTATTTAGCAGTTTAGTGGGTATAGTAAATAATGAAGGGAAACTTTTGGTCCCCAAAACAGCATTTATCTTACTGTTCTAGTTGTTGACCAGGTTGTACTGGTCGTTGGACCTTATAATCACGATGTGTGAACTGAAGATATATTTGGATTTTTAATGTGTCAAAAGTTACGTATGAACGAGGTAACATAGATATATTTATTACGTTAATAGTGAAGTTTATTGACGCGTCTCGCCGCTGCAGTCCGCTAGAAATAGCTGCTGCTACCCGCGACGGGAGAGCTATACATCAACATCACCTGCGAATGAATTATAAGCGTAGAGACGCGAGCAGACGCTCTTTGAACACAGATGGAAAACAGCTCCGAACTGAAGACCTAGGAAACACCATCAGCGGTTTATTACTTTTATTTTATGGCCATCGGATGTTCTCTGAATATTTTAATTTCATGGCTAAAACACAAGATCATGTAACATAACATTACGCCTATATTTTCCCGAAATGGTAGGCAGAGAAGGGTAGGCGTCGGGTCTAAATACAGCGTCCTTGCTACGCATGAGCATTTAAAGTTAACAGAACCCAATAATATGTAGTCAAAAAATACTGTAAAAAAATCCCAGTAACATGTAAAAAATAAGCATTAATTAATTCTTTTTTTTAATAGTTTCCCTGTTATTAACAAATACAAGTTAAATAATAAATTTTTCTACATATGAAAATATCTAACTCGCGCTCCTCTCATCCGCGCGGCCTGCGCTTAGCGCACCCCTGGGGCCGCCTCTGTTCCTACAACGGTAAGGTTCCTTCACCTCGCAAATATGACGAAGTTATATGATAATACTGAATTACAAAGATAGAGACTTACTTTGCACTGACTACCGAGATTAATTAATTGTCACAGTACAGTTTGCAGAATAGGTACATAGATACTCCATAGCAGTGTACCTAGCAGTGAATAATGTGAACGAATACTATAGTTATTTTACGAGTAGGTATCGTACAATGTTCTAATGTGAAGTGGTTACCTGAGTATGACTAATATTCAGGTTTCCGTAACTTTCCTCGTAGACGGTAAGAAACAAAGCAGAACCCACGTGTCGTGTTGCGCTGGGCTGGTCGCAGCGGCTGCGAGTCCGCGCCGAACGCACGTGTACAGGCACACAGACACAAAGCCACGTGTCCGCGTGGAGCGGGTGGTTGTGTATATTGACGTACGTTAGTTGTTGTATCAACTGAACTGCAGCTGTTTAGAGTTGTTGTTTTGTGTAGCTTTAACGTCTACATATTACACTAACAATTTCGTATGGCCGGGAATTTTAGTTAAACTGTTCAGCAAATTTCACGCATTTTTCGCGAAATATTCACACGCCGGTGAGTTATTGCGATATTTACGAGCTGTCTATAGCAGGCGCCGCGCCGCTGCCGGCGTGCGAGCTTCGTAATATTTAATGGCTATGTAAGGACCACTGAATATCATAAAATTATGTTTAAATATTTATCGATACCACCTCTCACCTCGCGCGCACCTTTTTACAAAAAGTGCGTTTTAAAGTTTAAATATCACTTGCTATCATCTTAGAAAAAAAATTCTAAGGTGTGTGAAAGTCTGCCAACCCGCACTTGGCCAGCATGGCAGACGATGGCCTTAACCCTCTCAATATGAGAGGAGACCCGTATTCCAGCAGTGGAATTGTAATGGATTGAAAAAAAAAAGTATGACTATGATTATAAATAAACGTCATCTTATTTTACGCATGTCGTTCCCACCAACAAATGGATTGAGAATTTTTTTTTTTGGTGCCAGTACAATAAAATAAATCAACCCCTGCTTTTATTTTTGCACCACGGACATTTGCGTAACGGTATTAGGCGTCGAATTTTAATTTACCAAAACTGTAGCTACCGTACCTACATCGGGGAGATGGGTGCGCAATTTACGAAACCCGACTGGGAACGGGGAGCAACCTCGCACTTTACCATGGCACATTAATTAACCGTGCGGAATCTACATACGGCGCCACGTACACTGCGCCCACTGGTGGCAAGAGAGTAGATTTACGACTCGTTCGGCCACCATCTATCGGATAAACTAATTGCAGCCCCGAGCTATTGTTTCTAAACACTAGGCAGAAATAGAGCTTCCAGCTATTCCCCGATTGTCTGACGGGGACAATCGAGCGATTGTTCTACGATGCAATGGTCTTATTCTATGCGTTTCCGATGACAGATGGTTTTCGCGTTCGTATATTCAATTGCATCCATTTCACAGCAAACGGAAAATCGGCTAGCATTCCCCATTCAATCCGATTTGCACCAATATATATTGAATTGTGCTGTCCATTCACATTGGGAACTTGGCCATTCAACAAAATGCTAGGCTAGTTGTTACTAATTTGTAGTCTCGTGTGAAAAACACTTTTAATTAAGTATTCATCTTTACAAATATCTTGTTTCTTATTATATACTATCACAATATTGTATTAATTTTATTGTTGTGTGCTGTCGGGGGATATCCCTCAGAAAAAAAGTTCTTTACGCTTTTACTTCGAGTCGGACGGAGACTTAGATTGTCTATAAATTTGTCATGTAAGGAAAAAGATTTAACCCCTCTCCGTAATATTATCTGTATCTGTCTATAATCTGTATATAATCTTTAAATATATTTATGTCCTATTTTATAATTTATAAATTGTACAGTATAATTTACTATTTTAGAAAAAATATTTTTCTTTATTAAAAAGTAAATATAAAATTGCAAATTTAATGTAGTTAAACTGAATAAGTTTATACAATTTCCACGTGTTCAGTGTGGATCTATACAACTGTCAGAGTATATTGCACATCTGCTCGAATTTCAATACTCGTATGTACAAAATGACTCGGAAAATAACAAAGAAAAACTGAGAAAAAAATAAAGTCGATGGGAGGGAGCATTTCCCTTTTTGGTATCGTGACGATTTCTATCACTCAACCCTACCGCAAACCGCGTTAAGGAACTTTGTTCCAATAGCAAAATCGAAATTAAAAATAGCGGCCATTACTAAATCTATGCTGCGGTTTTATAATCATTTTACAAACGAAATTAGCATTTCGCGACTTTTAGTTCGATCGGTTCGTTTTGACAGAGACCTGTATACCTAACCTAACCTAACCTGTATACCTAAGTGTCGATACTGGGTAATGAGGATCTAAGAATCAAAAAAGATGTAAAAAGAAGAACAGTTAAAGATAGCACAATAGCATAGTTCTAATTTCTACTTGAAGTACCTACAACTGTTACATTATATACTCGTAGTTTAAAGTTGTGTATATATGTGTACAAAACCTACCAAATTCTCGGTTGAAGTTCGTATCGGATATATGAAAAAACCGACTCACCCTCAATGGTTAGGTATTAACCGGATAGTACGGAAGTGAAGGCTATGCCGGCGTGTACGCCAGCGGCGCCGCGTCTGTTGCCGAGAGCTGAAACAATTTCAAATGTACCATATCGTGGCCGTGCCATTGTTCTACGCGTTCGGCGGTTTTCGTCTATATCATTGAAATGTTACGCTTAGTTTATAATTGGCGGCGAATTCAACTTTACGATATATCGACCGTCGTGTACTGTATACAATCGACCTTGTATATTTCAAGTAAATGTTTCCATACACGCTCTTAAGAAAGAGTTACGTCCGTATTCGCAATCGATGAATCTGTATATATACTACCGTTGTATTTATGTAGTAATGGTAGTATAGATGGTATTTTATTATATATTATTGATTAGTTGTTGAAGTGGTTTCGGATTCAAGATATTTTTAAGATAAAGGTATTGGTTGAAGCCTGTTGTCTGCTCATTTTCTTCATACGCGGGTAATTAACGGTACTCATTTAAATTATGTTTATGTGTAGGAGGGTCATCAAATAAAC
>DWDT01005089.1:0-10684 GCA_018245595.1 Microceris scylla
TATGACCATGTATTTTTACACAGGGGAAACGAATATGATATTTGTATTAATGGAAGTTACCACCAGATGGCGCTTCCGTGTATCAAGTTCAATACTGATTAATAGATAGATATCTATACGAATTCGTATAAATATAAGTTCGAAAAATATATTTTTGGTGTGATAAGTATAATCTATATATATAAAAATGAATGTTTCTCTGTATGTTATCGATGAACTCAAAAACTACTGTACCGATTATTATGAAAATTGGTATATATATGTATGTATTTTTATGTTGGCGCAGCAACGCGCGCCGGGTACAGCTAGTATGTCTATAAAAACGAATTTCTGTCAGCGAAAAGTTCAATAATGTACCAACCTAAATATAATAAGTGTTCTGAAATCATTGAAGACGGCTTACAATATTGGAATTATCTTAAAATAACTGCCTATATAAAAATCGTATCGGAATTTGGCAGATAAATAGTCGGTAAAATCGATAAGGAAAATGTCAGCCGCTCACGACGTGGCCCGTGTTCAGATAAGAGGAAACTTACCAAAAGTATCTGTCTTCTTGGATGGTAACTATTTTGTGTAAATGAAGGGTCTGGACAGTGACAAAGCATAAAGCTTAAGAAGGGTTGGCTGTTCCTTAATACTTGTTTACAGTAAGGGCAGCTGTACAAACACAGTCCAAATACCACATCAACTACCGTGTAATCCGACTTAGTATTTTACAAATGTAGGTAATTCCGGATTTATATCTTGACAATTCTGTGACATAAGATTTACGTGTGGTTAATTATATCTAATAAGTTTAGTCGTAAATAGAAATAAAGTGTAAATGGGATGGTAAATGAAGGTGGCGGAAAGGGAGGAATGAATGAATGAAGAATGAAAAAATGACTGACTGAATGCATAAAAAATGACAATACAACAACTTGATGAATAATTAAATCGTTTATCCCGTTTTAGGATATATAAACAAAAAAATTATAAACATGCAGATTAAAGAACCAAAAAAATATTTAAGAGCTACAAGAAACTTGTTATAAATACATATATTATATGCGGTATTCAATTATTAACAGGACCAAATAAAGTCAATCACAAATGTGTCCTTAACCCTAAGGCATGAGATGTTGATTTGCCTTTAATCCGAAACGTAATTACATAAGAATAACTGTTTAGCGGAAGTAATTAAAGCAATCTGTGAAACAAGACGTTGTTGAAGATATACACAATTAGATCATGCTGTTATTTAGCTTCGAATCAACTCTCCTACGTAACACTCATTCATTCGACTCATAAACAAGGTTATTGCAACATGCCGTATGCTTATCATGTTTCTAATTCCTGATCGGATTAGAACTTTGTCTGGGTGCGATTATAGATTAGAAACATTCTGTTAAGTGTGAGCGGGTACGTTTATAGAGATGTTAATAAAAAAACTGTAGTACTACAGTGTTTTGGCAATCGATATTACTTTATTCTGATCGCGATACTAAAGACATATTAAAAAGGTAGGTGCGGCTGGATGAGATCTGCGGGTGGATCGGGTGAGTTGATAAAGAGATGATGATCGGGTGTTGCGGTACACCTTGAGAAGGTCTATATCCAGCAATGGAACGGTAAAGGCTGATGTGATGATGATGATGATCGTGATACTGAAGATTTGAGGAGTTAAATTATCATTTATTAATGATTCGTCTGTTGAAGGACGTTTTGATTTTAATTTCAAGCGGAAGTCAATGACACTAAAACTAAAGTTATCTAAATCACTCTCTAAGGGCAGGGCAACTGAAACTTATTTAATTTGGATGGTCATTCCAGATTTGTTCAGACCAGTGATATAACGGAGCATGTAGTCTTGGCCTACCTCACCAACTATACAGCCATTGGATAAATAGTCATGATCGAATACTGAGGGCTGCATTTCCTGGAATTCCATTAAGGCAATGCAATGTTTACAAATGGAATTGATTCAATAGTGTATTGTACCAGTTAAGACCTTTGGTATAACGGATCAATGGTTCATTTTAGATAGGATTTGGTTTGAACCAGCTTCGTTGTTAGGAGCAAGTAACAACATTACGTTTGTACTTCTTCGAAGGGACAGGAGGGGAGTGTACGATTCCCCCTTTTCGTCAGTTATGTCATAACAGGAGGAAGTTTAGTGTAGTGTTTATAGAATTTGACTGCCTCGTTGGTCGAGTGGTTGCAAGCGCGATTACCGATCGGGAGGTCCTAGTTTCAAATCCTGGGTCGGGTACTTTTGGATTTTTCTAATTTAGAATTTCTAAATTTCTAGACTGCATTCCTCTGCCTACCTCTTCGGGGATTACAGGCGTGAAGTTACGTTCAGAATTTCTAGCAGTGACTCGGAGTCTGGATGTGTGCCCGGTGTATGGCAATAGGCGCACCACCTATTCCATTGTGGGACTTAAACGTAACTGTTGAAACGTGGGGGTGTACTACACTCCTCTGCCTACCCCTTCATTACAGGCGTGATGTAACGTTTATAGAATAGTGTATATTTATTTACAGCATTTCAATTTATTTATATGCAACTGCAATATTTCTTAATTATATAAATACAATTATTGCATTTGTAACTCGCTTACAAATCTCGTACGCGACAAACACTTTTATCTATTAAAATTGATAAAAAAACAGCCCACGTTCATTACTATTATTGTTATTATCGATGTATGTATCTCCTTGACGCGGAGTAACCACACTTAGTTTATTGCAAAGGAATATGAATTTTATATATTGGTCGACATAGGCTAGTTTTCAGTGTGGTCTAAAGAAATATTGTTACCGATGGTTTTACTGTACGTCTTAAGCGCCAATGGGTTATAACATGGTTGAAAGGTTATCGTGGACAGAGGTTACCAATGTAAGAGATGCTGTACAAGTAATCTTTATTGTTTTCATCGATTTTATTTTTTAAGTTTTTCGTTTTGATCTCTATTTCAGTGCTAGCTAAGATCGCGTATTTACAGGCTGCTTGGAGTATGTACATATTATGTATGTATGTATGTATGTTGTGTAAAATAGTGTAGGTAATATGTGAATAAAACTATATACATAACGTGATACGATATAAAAATGAACAATTTATTTTATAAGCACATAAAAAATTTTTAACATATTATATAATAAAGTTAAAAAACAAACTAAAATTATGTAAAGTGTATTATTTCAAAAATTAAACAAGCGGTACAGTTACAAAGAGTTACTTTTAATTGCGAATATTTTACACATTTTTTTTACTTTATACTCGGAGACTATAAAATATCTGTGCACGTGTTCTGGGAATCCGGAAATATATGTAAATAACACCTTCCATTTGTAATCAACTGTCTACTTGTCGCGTACGCGAATGCAATTTATATACATGAAGACGCCCGTATTTGTCGAGCCGATGATCAAACATGTCCCGTATCTGGATAAACAGACGGATGAATCGAAGCGAAGCTCGCATTTCTGAGGCTTCGTCGCACGGTGATTAATATTGCAGGTTCCTTCATACTCAAACAAAACCTAATATAGGGGCAATGTTGTCATTTTGTGATTATCACCATATGGATAAGTAAAAATGTCTCAATCATTCTAGAACAAGACTGCTAGTACTGTTACTCATAAGGGCGCTATAAAAAAAATAAAGACGCAAAAGCTTTTATTTATCACAATTTAAGTTATAGGTTTTATTTATCACCATTTAACCTTTTAGCGAATAGTCATAACAGCTCAGTAGATCAAACAATAGCTTCTTACGTTGATATCCACTCGTATCTGATATGGCTTGAACCTCCTAAAGCTGAGAATGAATTTCGCCTTGATACTGTCTAAAGGTGTGTAAAATATATAGGCATATGAAAAAGTTAGAAATCTGTGAGTAATGAAGTTTTTAAATTACGGTTAAGTTTTCAAGCATCAGATCCGTTGCCTCGTCATTGTCGAGAATTTCTAAGCATAGCAAAGCACTGGGACTTGATGCATGTGACGTTTTAAATAAATAATTAACTTGCGCATTTCAGCAGCACTATTTGTAGACCCAACTATTTAGTAGCAAAGCTGAGAGCGCTGCAGCAACAGCAAATAGAACCTATTTGTGTAATAAAGGTAGTTGAACTACCTCATTAAAGTTTTGAACTCGCTAAGTACATATAAATTTGTGGAACAAATGTAAAATTTAGCCAGATTATTTCACGAACAATTTACAAATGATTTGTTGAGACATTCAATGGAGTAAAATAGAGAATTCGCTTTGGTAGTTTTTAAATCCTAAATGCCTTTACGACAGCTATGTCGTGTAATGTTAAACTTACGAAAATATGTTAAACTTACGATAGCTATGTCGTGTAATGATTGTGAAAAGAAAAATAATTGAAATTTACCCGTGCTATTAAAAGCAATTTCGACTTGGTTGTAGAGTTTTTTAATTTTCAGGAGACACAATATATAAGTTAGTTTTAATAATTATCCTATGTGTATTTGCTTCAATCTTGTAAGCATTAATTTCGTTTTTATTTTGTTTTTGCTGAATAGTATGGTTCACATGGTATATATATTCTGCAGTCATTGTGTGCTCTTGACGTATTACGCTTTATTTATATACACGTAACACTGTTGGTTTGTTCCAAGATATAAGCACATCTACATCGATTTTTGTCGATGGACCGAGCGAGGCCTAATGATATTTAATAAATTTTATCTGTTAAAAGCGGTCCACGCTTGAGTACCTCTGCATTATTATTTTTGATGAATCCCGACTTATCAAGATCCCGGTATCGCGTCGTTCCAGTCTCTCGTAAAACGCTGAGGTTTATAATACATTTATGTAACGTTAATTATTGTGTGTCAATAGACTTTTTCGGCGACTGTACGTGTACCTCACCTGGATTTGTATTAGTATGTGCCATTTTATTTAATACTTTGTTCGTAGTTTTGATACTAAATTAAGTTAAGGTTATATTGCAATAATCGTGAATAGGGTGTATGTTTGTGTATGGTGGTGTATTACGGAGTATAGCTTAATCTAGTATGTGTCGCTACCTTTTCATGTCTCAAATAACGTGCACAGAATACATCACCATATACTACTGACTACTGACATAGACTACTGACTCTACTCTAGTCTCTACTACGGCCGATTGTTACTATTAGTGTCTTATGTTAAATACGTGATGGGAACGCTTATAATTAGTCAAACATATAATTTAAAGAATAATTAAGGGTAGATAAAGTTAGTTAAAAATTACAAATATAATTGACGCATGGTTTTGGAATTCTTTGACTTGTATTAAAAATAGGAAATAAATGTTCGTTGGTTGCTATGAAGTAGTCATAGCGACACACAAATGACTCATGAGGCAGTAATGGCCTGAGGTTTAAGGAGTAGGTTTAAGCGTGTCTGCTTGACACTTCTATTCGAAGTGAGACACAAGTTTGCGAAGTACTGCAGGTGATACCGCCTTCAAGTCAAGTTTCCGACTCTACAGTCTGTTCTTTAGTTTTAGCGACACAGAATTGTTCGCTTAACTAACAACTATTTCCAAGTAATTATTTTAATAGGTGAATATCAACCTTATCAATAAACATACTGTTTACATATAGGTACTGATTTAAAGTACTACGCAACATTCTGTGTTTCCTTATCAATTTAATGAAGAATTGTGTTACAGTTAAAAAAAATAGTTTTTTTTTTGTTTTTTTTTTATACTTTTTTTTTATACTTGGCTATAATGGTGAATTCAATTATATTTGGTACTAAGAACATCAGAGCTATTAATAGATTTTCTTACCAGTGGATAATGTTCGATTCGATGATTCTTTTATTTGTACAGATTTGTACAGATTTGTACATTTGAATGAAGTGAGATTATTTTGAATTGTGTTAATTGGTTAGTTAATTAATAAAATATTGCAACATAAAACATGAAGGTGACTAATAAACAAATTAATACTGAAAGATATACATTATAGGTACATTTGCGGACCTAAGGCATACCTAGAGGTATGCCAAATAATTAATTTTTGCATGCAACTTTCGGCCCTACTAGATTGGTTTTAAAGTTGTTTTCTCCAGCAACTCCGCAGTTATTTTTATAGTTTACGTAACTATCTACCCCGCTATCTTCAGGTCGGAGAAATATATGTAAACAGGGGCATTCGATAGGTCTATAAATAATTAATTATATTATACTATTAATCTGTACAGGTTATTCTGTTTGACCCAGCCATTGCAGTTTTCTCAACTGTAAATGTTATTTCATAAAGGATTTCTACGATGCTTTCAAACATTAATTGAGTGGTTTTAACTATTATTGTGTAAATCCAGTATTTTATTGACATCAGAGATAATAAGTACAAAACAATGAATTTAACATTAGGCTTTCTTTTTTCTTTTGCCTTCTAGTGGAAGAAACCCAATTGGACCCACAAATGAAAGTGGATGATGAACCAGGGTCGTCCACGGAACCGGTTGATCAAAATGGAACCACCAAAGTGCTAAAGCGGCTAGAGACAGTACCAGACATTAAGAGAGATACGTCTGGGATTACTACGCAGTATATTGCCACGGGAATTGGTTTGTATATGTTTACTGTTGCTGGGGCCTAGTCTGCAGATACATTATTATCATCATTATCTTCAGCCTTTTCCCATCCACTGCTTGTTATAGGCCTATCAAATAGCTTGCCACTGAGCTCTTAAGCTACGCTTGTTGTCTCGACTCCAGAAAACGTCTAGTCCATTATTATAGGATTAGGTGCATTATGATACAATCGCAAATTAGTTAGATTGTAGATTTAATTCGAATAAGTTCAAAATGGTCATACTCGCCTGAAATATTTCCTGTGGGACTGCAAATGGATACAATCAAATGTAGCCAGTACCTACTTGACAAACATGATCCTCGCTGGTCATTTATATGTAACTGACCTAAAAGACTGAAAAACATAGTTTGGTTAAGACAATTAATGACGTATCCAACGTTTGTTCTAGTGAACCTTGGAGCGTTTGCGTCTGGTGTATGCGTTGCCTGGTCATCATCAGCTCTACCCTTGCTAACTCCTGGACAAGAAGAGGTAAGATGATTAATGATCTTGGTTGTGATAATATCAGTTTTGATTTACTGAAGAATTGAATGGTTCATTTTCGTGAATTATTTCATGTTAGTTTAAAAAAAAAAAAACTATTTACACGTAAAATATTAAATGGTTATATTTGAATAATTGCTTATTACGCAAAACTATAAGAAACTTAACAACTATTATCAACTAATCATTATATAAAAAGTTTGTAAAATAAAAGTGGAAACGATTACATTTTTATTTCAATTATTTCATAATGACAAAGCTCTTAATTAAAATTCCACTTTGAATTTGTTAAGAAGCCGTAACAGCTGGAATACTTCGCGAAACGGAACGTCATAAACGTTATTTTCATTAGAAACACCGATAAATAACAGTCTTGCGGTTTAAATATTCGTGGCGTGTTACAAACTGGCGATTGACAAGCTTAATATTTTTAAAGAAATGTAACATTCCTTTGTATTTTTCTGAAGAGGTATGTAGCCTGCCACGATCGACCATTTATGTTCTGTGTATGTCCCTCTATAGAATAGGGGTGAGCTTAAGCCACACACTGATCAGAGTTCTACACTTCGAATTGTTACTAGGAATTTCTAAGTTAGTAAAACTTTATAGTACCCAACCCGATCGAATCCAGGATCTCTCGATTAGGGGCACGCTTGCAACCAACCGACTGCCCTACAAATGTCACTAACCGAGATAAAATGTTGAATAATGTCGTTAAGGATTATATTCACATTAAGAGGCTTCATTAACATTTGTTTTGTGCAAAATTACTCATATTCCTACAAGTCATTATTAAACGTTAATGGCCTCATTGACATATACATAATATGTGCTATAACATTTCTATGCTGTAAAAATAATTCGTCAAACTAATATTTCTATTTAAGTCTGTGAAATGAGCTTGTATTCAAATTTCATTCTGTTTTTTTTCAATTTTTAATTCGTGATAAAATTGTAATATATGGTGAGGTTGCTTTATTATTAATAATGGACTCAAATTAAGTGCTTATCGTCTGTTGTTATAAGCTTGCCATCGCCTGATGTATACTACGATATTACGTATTATAACAATAACATATGTTTGGTGTATAATTTATTGAGAACACAACAGTATTGATTAAAAACGATTTGTAAATAGAAAAACGAAGAATTAAATGTATAAATGTACGAATATGTGGCTATCGACGCTCTTTGATTACCCCGTAAGAGAACTGGTGTGATGTTATAATAATGATTGTAGATAGGTATGTACCTAATAGACGATTTTTCTTATAAGAACGCATAAAACGTTCGTTTGTAATATTATTAAAACTAGTTGCTAAGATACTCCCAAGTTTAAAGGATACTTGCACGAACGAAGTTTACGAATATTAAGTAAAGTTTTATATTATATTTTGAGGTCACAAATAAGTCTTAATTAAGTCTAACCTTTTCAAACTTTGGGAGCCTCCGTCAGCAGAATAAATAATTTAAGTTTTTCTCCATGATAAAAGAGGCGACTATACGTATGTGCGTCACGTGCCTACAAGGTTCTTACAGTCTGTATTTATAAGTATTACAAATTAGATTGTCTTTTGAGAATTATCAAACTCATCACTTGGTTCGTATATATATATATATTTTTTTCAACCCATTACAATTCCACTGCTGGAATACGGGTCTTCTCTCATATTGAGTGGGTTAAGGCCATAGTCTGCCACGCTGGCCAAGTGCGAGTTGGCAGACTTTCACACAAAATCCTCCATCAAACGTATACACAACGATGCAAAAGCTAAGTAGTAGTCTATATAAATGAAGTGGAGGAGGATTTCCCACCATCCAACTCTGGACATATGTACATAGAATTTTATCATCTTCATAGTATAAAATGAGGTTGAAAATAAAAATATAGTCTTCAATTGTCTCATAACGGATATTATGACAGCGAGAGAAAAAGGAACGTTCAAATTATTTATTCAAAATTTAATTTTCTACCCTTGTCTGTGTCAGCGTCAAATATTTTCTCCACAGTTCTAGTAATAAAATCCCTGTGCTGATATACAAACAAGAATTACATGTACACATTGGTAGTTTAATTCCAATCGAACTTTATTTATTATTTGCTTTATCAGTTGTTACGGGCATTGTTCTTTGTCCTCTACAAATAATAAATGGTTAAGCATTTTTTTGTGCAGAACAAGTTCGTACTGTTTTCATGCTTTGTATATCATTATTATACTTTAGGTTTAGACTTGAAATTGAAATTCTTATTTAGTTTTAATTAGATTTTCGTGTCATGCCCCCAAAACACTCGTACGCGCTCATTGAGCCCTTATTTGTGTTGTCACCCCATCGGTTCTAGTATTTGCTTGGCTCCGATCCCTTTGAGGGATTGAGAATATTGTCGACGTTTGTATATTTCTTTGTCGCTCAATATCGTTCTCTCTTTTGTTATATTTATAAGTCGGACTCCAGATACGTGACAAAGGCTGGCGGTAAGCCTTCGTGGGCTCAATTTATTTTTAGTAACGTCAAAATCTTGTCAGAGGCTTTTGAGTGTTTCTGAAATTTCAAATGAGGGACTTAAGTTGTTGTATTATTTTATTTTCACCTTTCATTTATGTATTTCTAAATTCATTTTTGGGGTTGAATTTAGCTTTTTTAAAACATACAATTTAAAATTATTTGCAGTCAATACAAAGCTGTAGGTATATAATTATGGCGCCCTACATTGCAGCTATTTGGCAGTTGGTCGGATATGTTATATGTGGATATTGTTTAGAGTCCTTCTTCCAATACACTTAAGGTTGGAATTTCAATGCATTGTTTGTTGTCATAAATTGAATTTTGATGGCGTTTAACAGTTTGTGTAATTTTTTATTTGTCTCCATTCATAAATGGCTATGTACAAATATAATTTAGGTTTTAAAATAAACATTTTGTTCTTCACACATATTGTTATCGAATTCGACCGCAAAATGGGAGATGGGTTTGATTTCCATCCAACGATATGTGATTGACTGGATTATTTATTTATAAAAATATGTAGGAGCGAAAAATGTATATCGTCTATCTTGTACTTACGTAATACGGTCTGCCTAGCTTGAATGCTTAAAGAATTATAGTTGGAAATACTATTATTATTATCCCTGTGTCTCCCGGACAAATGAGTACATACATATGAATATATTTGTATAATCTGTTCCAGTCGCAGACGCGCTCAGATGTTTTCCTCACTAATGGCACTCAATCTCGCGAAGTGGATCCCAGACTCGTCGTGAGTAACTTTTGCAGATACACTGAAGTGATATTCCACACCCAAATGCTCTCATGATTCATGACACTACTACATCTTTCCACCCCAAAGAAATAACAATGTTAGTGCAGCCATGATGTCACTGCAACTCAACTCTGGATACAAAGTAGTATGTAATCCTATTCATTGACAAAAACTGTTTATTAACGTTGACGCATCTTTAGCACAAGTCTGACACTGACACAAGCCAATCCATCCAAATATCATCATCAACCTATCTCAGTCCACTGGTGGACATAGACCTCCCCTAAAAGGGGGTTTATGCCCGTAATCTCCACGCTGGGCATGCGGGTTGGAG
>DWDT01005090.1:0-10684 GCA_018245595.1 Microceris scylla
TCTCATATTGAGAGGGTTAAGGCCATAGTCTGTCACGCTGGCCAAGTGCGGGTTGGCAGACTTCACACACCTTAGATTTGTTTTTTATAAATTCTACGGTGTGTGGGTTTCACTGCGATGTTTTCCTTTACCGTTAGCAAGTGATTTTTAAATTTAAATTTAAAACGCACATTTGTAAAGAGGTGCGCGCCATGGATTTGAACAAAAATCATCTTTAGAATAATTTTAAACTAAAATTATGTATTGATCGTGACAATTAGCTCATTCAGCATTCATAAAAATTCATTCATTCACCTGCTTATTGATACACTCATTCATCATTTAAACGTCAATGATCCCAAAAAATGTGTACAGGAGCCGGGCTTAGTGTTTTAATAACTGCCGTTTGAAACAGTGGATTTTCAGGATTTATATAGAGACATATGAATAAATTAAACTGTACGTATACTGCGTACATGACAGTCTCAAAAGAAGTAAAACTTACATAGCACTCGCCATTCTTAATAATATACATCTGATGACCAACATCTCCCCGACGGACCACGACATCTCCGGGTAGGAAAGAAACCGGACGCAGCTGAAGTACCAAATCGCGAAGAAGAGATTTGTCGCAGTCTCGGAATAACTGCACCTGATGAAGGAGATTGGAAAGGGACTTGTATTAGCCCAAGCACTGACATGGCTTCAATTAATTAAAAAAGAAGCCATAGTTATTTCAATTTATTACTTATTCCTTTAGAAGAGATTTCACCTTACTCAGTGTCGTCATATGGACTTCGAGAGCCACGTCGCGCTTCATATTATATGGCAAGGAGTTCAGGATCCTTGACTCATCTGAAAATTAGGAATATTAATATTGTTCTAAAAATATATTTTATCACTATCAATCATCAATCCGTTTCTGTTAACTGCTGGATATACGAGTAGGTCTTACCAATAGCGCACCACTGAGCTCAAAGTGCAACTCTTCATATTCAATCCCTGCGAGCAACTTTGCAAACATATCTCTAAGTATACACTTAAATTAGTTGAGAACGAAGCGTGCGATGAGAGGGAAAATTAACGAAGTGTAGAAAGGGTTATTGTTACTTATTGAAATTGTCTCACCGAAGCACCGCTGCTGTTTCCAGGTGTAGTTGAACCAGGAGGCGACTCGCCGCTGGAGGTGCAGCGGCATGTTCAGGCGGCGCAGGTAGCGCGTTGACTTATCGATGCTCTTCTTGTACTCGGCCTGCACAGATAATCGTACATACTAGTCTTCAATATCCTTATCTCGTCTTAATGAGTTCCGCAATAAATATGACAAATCGAATAGTAGAGAAGTGAATCAAAAGAAAAAGACATTCGCATGATCGTAAGAGAAAGTGGTAAGGTTTTTTTAAAAATTATTGGAAGAGAACATTTTGTAAAAATAATAACAAATCCATATTAATACTCGTAAATATGCCAACGGTTACGTACATCAAATGGAAAAAATTTGATAGTCATCAATCCCATACTCCATGTTTGTTTTGTGTACGAATTTTTTTAACTCCTCACCTTAACCCTAGTGGCCGTGGCGAAAATGTCCCGTATTTGTCCGATGAGCAACGCGAATACAAACACGCCCATAAGCCACGCCGCCGTCATGTACATGTGCTCTATCCTGGTCTCTGGCTTTGGGTTCTTTCCTGACATTAAAAAATTACATAGGTACCTATATTTTTTAATATTTACATTTTCTTTCTCAATAATTTTATCGTCTTCAACTTTTTTGAATGCTTATCAGTATTGATAAATGAATAAAATGGAATGAGATCATCGACAATGAATATAAAAAAGTGGACAATAAATGTGTCTCGTAAAAAGATTTTCCTTAATAAATGTAATTGTATATCATTTTCTGTATAATATATGGAGTTATGTGTGTATCATACTATGGTGTAAAGTTACCAATGGAAGTGGCAGTCTTGGTGGCGAAGTAGAAACTGCGGATGTAGGCGTTCCCTTGGTTGTCGTACACCCAGCCGTTGCTGCCCAAACCGATGTGCTTGCTCATAGCGTAATAGGCACAAGCGTTCAAGTGTATCAAATAGAAGATGTAGAAGAGAGTTTTTCCGATTCTGACCTGGAATAGATTGAAATTGAGCTCATTTCAATCGTATACAGTCTTGTACATAGCATAAATAATTTAAGATAGTCGTATAAAACAAAAGCGAGCTCTGAAAAAGTAGGGAAAATAGGGAAAACAGTTATTATAAATAAAAATAATATTTTTGACACCTGAATTAAAATTGCAAATTATACATCTCATCAGATATCACATACCACGTAAGGGGACGACAATACTCGATCCATCGCCTGATGGAACTCCCAGAACGTCTGCAACTTCAATATGCGCGGGAAACGAAGAATCACCATTTGCGGACCGAAGTAGAAGTATAACAAGTCCAACGGTGTAAGAGATACCAGATCAAACTGTAAGATAAGAAAATAACATTTTTAATAATAATATGGTAATAAAATATTTTCATGTACATATAATTTTTGTACTTGGGTATTCTAAAAGTGCAGACGTGTTCTGACCGAGTGAAGACCGCAACTTGGCAAACGTAGCGTAGGACGCCCTCCAGCTACGTGGAGTATAATATACGGAACGTGGGCTGGCTGTGGTTGGATGCGAAGAGCTGAAGATCCAGCTCAGTGGCGTGCCATTAGAGTGGCCTATGTCCAGCAGTGGTCGGGAGTAGGCTGATGATGATGATGATTCTAAAAGCAATAAGAACGGCTAAGGAGGAAAGGATTAATATAATTTTACTACATAATCAGCCTTCAGGTTAACAGACCCTAAATACCTTTTTCCAAAGATAATATTCCCTTTTTTAAGTAATTTTCTTCTTGGAAATTCAAAAAATCACTCAAAGCCGTTACCATTTTCTCGTCCTCTATAATTTTGTATCTCTCAACGTTTAATTCAATCATCATAAAGTTATTTTAAATAAGTCAATCAATATTTAAACTAACTTAATGAAGCTAAATAATTGCATGGTAAATTCTGGCTCTACTTTGTGAATGTTTTTATCAACACATATGTATATGGACAGAAATATTGGTTAAATAAAATAAATATTACTTAAGAATTCAGCCTCTCAGTTCACAATTATAATGGGTCGATTATTATTGTTATTTATTTAAATAAGTTCCTCGACACACCTTGTGTTGACGCTTCCTCATATAATTCCGCCTGGTCTCGACCGGGTCGTCGACCCAGAAACCTTCGTGCAGGAACATAAGCCTCGGCTTGACTATAATCAAGTCGATGATGTAGATGACATCGCAGAAATAATCCGCCACCAACCACCACGGCAAGTTCTGTGGTGTTTGGTACGGGAACGACGCGCGGAGTGGGATGGCCCAAGCGTTGTAACTGTAGCAGAACGTCACCAGAAACAGCCAGGTGATGTACACGCGACCTATGGATGTGATATTCGACGGGTTAAGTGATGCCCAAAAAAGCATCATTTGACTGTGTATAGGTACTTAGGTTTGATAGTGGGATAGATTTATTGACAATAGATTTCCATAAACTAAAACCTGATACAAGTCTTTACCCTGATAGGTGTCTTTCTTTTACAAGTAAAAATGTTGCGTGCGAGATATTTGTTAAAAAATATGGATTAAACTTTAAAAAATATCCGTGCCAATACAATGTTGTATTAAATGCGAACGAATTAATGTCCTTTTAAGACATCCTAGAGAAACATTAAGAGAGTGCCAACGCCAATTGGCGCCCAGCTGGTGCTGCCTATTAAGAAAATAAATTGGCTGTCGATTGAAGAGTCTTTGTATATCACAGAAAAACGATAAAAAGAAAATAGCTACAGAACGTTAATAAATTTGTAAATAATCTGAACTTTTTTAATGCTTTAAAAATTTTACAAATTGCTTTTTACTAACTTTTTTCTGTAGGTACTATTACACAACAAGTGCGACTCAGAACGTCGTAAAGAGAACGCGAAAATCATTTGTTATCTCTTATAAATCATAGCATAAACATACCAGAAGCTATAATATCGATTTCCTATCACTCAGAGCCTTTATTCGTTCAACATGCCACGACGGGGCGTTTTTAAGTTCGCGGAATGAGGGACCAGGAGGGAAAATAAAATATCAAAATTATTTTTCTTTTTGTATATATTCTGTTTCTATTAACTTATTTAAACCCTCATAAAGAAATGTTTTGTCCTTGTCGGAAAAATACGAGGTAATTGTGCCCTTAATTTCGTCTGTGGAAATGTTTTTTCCACAAAACCCTTTTTTTCATTTTTGGAGAGAGATAATAATCGTTGGGAGCCAGGTCTGGACTATAGGGTGGGTGATTTATAATATCAAAGCCCAACTTATGCAGAGCAGCCAGTGCAATACGGCTCTTGTGTACGGACGCATTGTCATGCAATAGCAGGACACCTCTGCTTAATTTTCCTCTTTTTTTCTTCTTTTCTTTTAAGGAAAGTTCTCGAAAAATATCAGTATATGAAATAGACAAAAATTGAGAAGTGTACCTTGGGGATCGATGGGGCGAATTATGAGATCCAGCAGTGCCGGCTTCGAGCCTTTGCAATTGTTGTATCTAGGCGGCGAACTTGCCACCGGACTCTGAGGAGTCTGTTTTGGCGGAGGCTTGTCATCTTCGAAATCTGGATTCCTAAAAGCAAATCTCACAAAAGATATTTTGTTGGCCTTGTCAGCCACTATACCATTTATTTGCTACATTTAACGAACTCACAAAATATTTAGTAGTACATTCAATCAAAACCTACTTCTTTAAAGAGTTCGACCTTGATTTCGGACTGTTCAAATCCCTCAGCTCTGTAGTGAGCTCGTAATCTTCGTTCAAGAGTTCCTGGGGAAGCGGTGGGCTGTATGCGAAAAGCCGAACCTTTTGGATACCAATTATCACCCTAAAACATAATTAACCGTACTTATTGTAAATAGAAGTAAAATTTTTGTGTAATACATAAATTCAACTAATTATATAACTACCCTCTGTCCCGAATTTCATTGTCATCTTTGATTTTGACTCTTGATTCTACATTTGAATTTGTTTTCCCCAACCTGTGAAAATAACAGAAGGTTGTTTTGTAATAAGAATGAAAAAGAAAACGGAAAATTATTATCCATTAGAAAAATCCCGTCCAGCACAGAACATCAAAGAACAAATCTCATTAAAAATTAACTCAACAATATTACTATTTTTTATCGTATTTTTTATTACGTGAATGAACATTTACCTAAATAACTTATTTTAAAGCTTGAACTTTCTCTATTTTTCTTGAGCTGAATTACTCTTGTGATAGGATGAACCATCCGCACTGAATTCTACATTACCGAAGTCTGCCTCTTTCAAAATAAGAATAATATGTATGATAGAAATATATAGGGTACTTTTAATTTTAAGAAGCTAAATAAATATTCACCCAGTATGCGCAGGTGTCGATTCAGGAGTGCACCAGGAACCGCACGTCACCTTCACGAGTGGAGACTTGATAGCTGATTTTGCCCCCGAAGGGTGAACGGAATGCTGCAAAAGACAAGGACAATTAAAAGTATCATGCTATAGGCATATATTATACTTATATGTATATAACCCAATTAGCCCGTGCGTTGGTGCAATGGTTAGTTATACCTGACTGTTGTGCCCGGGGTTGTTGGTTCGATTTCCACCCAGTGTAGGTACATATTTGTGTGATGTGCACAAGTATTTGTTCTGTGTCCGGGTATAAAAATATCTATTTAAGTATATATTTATATGTTATATACATTTAGTTAGTTTAGTTTAGTTTATCAGTCGTCGGGTCACCGCAACACAAGCCTCTCTTGATGCTTACTTTGGGATCAGATGGCTGTGTCCTAACGCTTTCCTAAGATATTATTATTATTAACTTATTAGTGTGTCAATGTTATATTTAGAAGTTGGATCGTATTTCCTGTTCTGCTTCCTGTGCTGCTTTAGATAAATATACCCTAAGTTTTATTATTGATATCGATTACAGTTTTATTATAAGTCAATGAATTTTAGGTCACAGTTATAATTCACAATACGATACAGATATATAAGGAGCGGGAACCATTTATGGATTTACGAGTCCTATAAAAACGCAGTAAATCTTCGTCGTTCGCTGTTGGATCTACGAGAAATTAGGGTATACTAGAATTTCTAGGTATCTTGAAAAATTAATATTGTACTAGCTTAAATAATTTAACCTTCTCGTCTTTTTATATAAAATTTTAATCGTCTATATTATTTCAATTACATCGAAAGCCCGTTTCGCTAGATGTATGATAATATTAAGCAATTATTTTTTATGTTAAATGTTTTTTTATACTTTTACAGCTGTTCAACATGCTTTGTAAATAACCGAAAATATGAGAATAGGTTAGGTTAGAAAAGTAAAAAAAATTGCATTTTTTAGGTAAAGGTCAAAAAACACAGCAATATGTTCTTCGTTAAACTTCAACCTAAGCTTACATTCAAATGCGTCGATATCAATTTAGCTGTTTTGACGTAAAAATCCAAAAGGTGGTCAGAGAGTCTCTTCCATATTTATAAAATCACTAGCTTTTCCCCGCGGTTTCGTCTGTGTATAATTTAGAACAAATTGCAGATAAATAATACTTAATTGACAATATTATGGGTTGCGGAGTGTAGATTTAAAGATGTAATTTTTATAGCGCTACAAACGAATTAAAAACACGTAAATATCAAAAAGTTGTATTGCACACAAATAATACACAAATTTCATAGTTTGCCGCCAATTTCATTGCTAGTTACTACAATTTAAAAAAGAGCGTTTTGGTCGACGCATTTTATACCCGGTCAATTTGGTGCGTGGTCATAAATAATTAATGGGTGACGGGTCGCAAAAGGAAAGCACTCAAAGCGCTTGTAGGTGCTTTGGTATTCAAATCACAGAGCAGCAGAGGTTAATGGCGGTGTGTCCTCGTGAACACCGAGGTACCTGTTCACGCTGCTAAGATTCGATATCTCGAGTCGTCATTTGAATACGAACTAAGCGGAATTTGACTGAAATCCATTCCAAGAACACCTGTTTTTCGAGGATTTTTTGGATCTAAATACAATTAATTCGTAAGTTAATCATAAGATTTTCAATAAATGGAATTTGCTCACACGTGTTGCTCCATTGTGGTTAATGAGAGTATCACAAAAAATAATTTACCTACTTTTCTGATGAAATTTTAAAAATTGCCGTTCTTACGGGTTATATAATATAGATAAAATGCAATTACACTTGTAAATCATTGTAGCAGGCGAATTTGCAATAATTTTCCGAAATATAACTTCAAACTATAATTTATAATGTGTTAAGCAGTGTTTTTTTAATATGAAGAAAATACCAAACAAACTGGCAGCAATCGTAAGGGGCCGTTACCGCCAATATACTATAAACGTGTTATAGGTATATAGATAATATACATAAATAAACCTATAATTTATAATTATATCGTCACTATTGTGTTAAATGCACAGGCACCTTTCCGGCTATACAAACTACTAATAAAGAAAACTTGTTCAGACAATTACTTCTTGTTCTTCCAGTTGTTTTCCATTACAGGACATTACTTGAATTGGCACAAAGGCACTTTATTTAAATACGGAATCATTAAAGATGGCCACAATCTCAATTTCCTAAGCTTTGAGTTAAAAGACATTCTGTACTTTCAACGTTGCAATATAAATTTTTGTTTAGTTAAAATCGAGGTAAAAATATAACTTCTGTAATCAATGAAATTATTCTTTTTATTTATTTTCGTCCACGGCCTATTACATATGTGAGACAATAAATTTATAAATTTATGAACGATTTTTTTAAATGTGTTCACCTATTTCCGTTTTACCAGGTCTTGTGTTCTAAATTAGTAATATTCTAATTTCAAATATTATTACAGTTGCATAATCTATCTCTGTTTAAAATTGTTTTGCGTCTGTCCTATACAGCCAACTATAAATATATTTTTTACTAATTGCACTAGATAAATATATTTCATGACATTTCTCTTATGTTTTACTTAACATAACAGCCTGTTTCTAATGTAAAAGTTTGTGTTTTATATTGTTTATAGAGACGAACCAGTTTCATCTTTATAATAATTCTTCATTATATATCTCGGATTTAAACAGCATGCCAAATAATCCCTATCTACTCAGCTCTATGTTCCCCCAGGTTTCATTACGCGTGCTGCCTCTCGATTCTAAGAACAAGACAGTTGCTTTACATGATTTTTCGAGGTATTAATATATTCTTGTAACCGAAATTGACATTCTATATGCCAGAATTTAGTTACTTTATTGTTAGTGTTTCATTTTAGTTAGTTGTAGCGCCTCATTTTTCGTTGCGCATGACGTGTTGTTTCACATTAAGTAATTGTTTACACGGGCTCGGTAGGTAAGACGACAGCTTGGGACAATTGCTAAGTAATTAGTCTTGATGAGATCCTTTGATAGATATTGGTAGCATATAGTATACGTTTATATAGACACATAGAAGTACACTTTGTGGACGGGAGTAGGATGATGACGATATGGATAGAACACAGGTTCTCGAACTTGGTCCATCGATAATCTACTTTGAGAGTCAACTGAATATAGATATTGAAAATTTCATTTATAATCATATAAATAATAATTTATATATATACATACATACAGTATTAACAAATTTATCTGTTCACAAGTTCTGGCCCTATCTTACTAAGGATCAGATGAACGTGTGTCACTTAGTCCAAGATAATATGATTATTATTATTATTGTTATTATTATTACAATAACATAAAAACCATAATAAACATAGTGGAAACTTGATAAGCAGAATTTTTCTATCTGAACAAAAATTCTAAGTAGTTACATTAGTACCAAAATCGCGTGACGACGAGCCATAGACCGCAGCCCGACACAAAGAGCTTGATTACAACTCTACTTAATGTTGTAGATTAAAACATACTAACTAAAACACTAAATTACGATACATACAATTTAAGTAATTACAAATTTAACTAGTATAATTAATTAACAAAACACAATATTGATCATAAACAGGGAATACGATTTAAAGTTATGAAATCAATTATTGTCATGTTATATGACGGGAGGTACGAGTACCTACAATGTGACCAGTGAAATGTTGGAGTGTAAAATATTTGTCTGTCTACCCCTTTGGGGATTTGCAGTGGTCATGTTGTTTCCAAATGCTGATTATGGGTTTAGGTGTCTATTTCTGATAGTAAACAGTAGATTTACCTACTATTGGACGAAATTCCTCAAATAATACGCAAATAAAGTCTGGTAGTCTATTTGAATACTCAAAGATATGTCGCTCATTTGCAACTAGAGTGTAATAAATGTCTCAAAAACACTCTCTTTCAGAAAAGAGTTCAGTAAGTTTAAAATAATTCGCTGACTATTATAATAGTTATAAATAATATAATAGTCTATAAGAATAATTATAATTCCACACTTTGTTATATTTATGTTTTCTGAAAGATAGAGTTATTGAAATATTACACTCTAGTCGACTATGAGCGATATCTGGAATGAATGTTAGAATGACAGTTATAACTTTTGTATTGCACTGTGTATGTAGACCTTTACATGGGGTGGAATGATAGTTTTAAGGAGCTTTCTTTATTATTTTGCAAGAAAAATGCTGTGTACATTGACAAAATCTTGATGATGATCATAATGATTAACATTTGCCACTTCTATTAAGTTAATTTACATTAAAGTCTAGAAAATGTAATGTAAAGAGAATAATAAAGTTATATTCTATATGATTAAATTATAGAAGAATGATGTTTTGCGCGCATTACGGAAATACTACTGGGTAGATTTTAATAAAGAAAATTAGTTTTACTTCTTAGCCTTTATCTTAAAAAAGTGTTACGATATCTTCATTTAACATAAAGTTATCAATGTTTTAGGAAACTACAATTTTTACCGATTTTTTGTAAGTTTTGCAATGTATATTTTTGGTTACAATACTTTTTATATTATCTTCTCTGCATATAAAAGATTTTATTTAGGTATCATATAGGTCCAACACAGATGAAGTCGCGGGTATGAAACACCTGTTAGTAAGTTTCATTAAAACTAACACATCATTTTGTTTTCATTTTTTTAGCCTCTATAAAACAATTATTTTATTGTCAGCTTTACAAATTATACAATATTTCGGATATAATATTTCGTAGAAACTATTAAAACGGTTTAAAACTATACGATAACATTGTTCCTTCAAATTAATTGCACTCACCACATCAGCAGTTACTTCCAATTCCATTTTTAAATCAAACGAAAACTTTTTTTCAGAACAATTTCGACACTTTTTAAAAGCATTGTATTATTCTTTTTCGTTAAATTGTTTCCGGCCAATTCGTACGCGACGGAAATACAAACGCGCGCGCTCAACGAGGAGGTGCCTCATATACTGTTTCGATTCTACTGTCGTGTCGGAAAACTTAAACGATTCTATTGTACAGGTACATACCTATATACCTACACAAATTCGTATAAGCTGGAGACTGTCAAAGAACATAAATACGCTTATTTTGTCCAGTAACAACGTCGGGAAAATAAACATGAGTATTGTAGTATGTTATATTATAACGCCAAGTCTTTTATAGGATAGG
>DWDT01005091.1:0-10683 GCA_018245595.1 Microceris scylla
TCACTACTAGAATTTCTAAATTAGAAAAATCCAATAGTCCCTGACCCGGGATTTGAACCTAGGACCTCCCGATCGGCAGTCGCGCTTGCAACCACTCGACCAACGAGGCAGTCAAAAATTTATTATTATTATTTTTTAATGATTACATAGGCCCGCGCTTGGCCGCAATCTCACCTTATGGAAAGAGAGGAGCAGCCTAGGATGTCGTATGCTAGCCTTGGGATGGGTTGGAGTATATGCCTAGCATTCTAGAGGTGCCAGGTTCCAATCCTAGCGATACGTATTTTTACAAAAATGTGCGTTTTTAAACTGGTTGTAATGGTAAAAGAAAGCTTCTTGAGGAAATACACTATCGGCAGAGATCCACGTCCATCCATGCTCATCCATCCATATTGTCTCAGGAGTGTAAAGTCTGTCAACCCGCACTTGGCTAGCGTGGCAACCTTTACCTTAAACCTTTTTATTTTAAGGAGAGACTTTTGTCTGGAACTATAAAAGTGTTGAGGATGACGTTAACGAAAATGAAGACATACAGACATACTATATATTTACATACTTATGTACATATGTGTATGTGTGTGTGCAATTAAAAATATCCTGTCGTTTTTTAATCAGAAGCCGAATGCCTTCTGAAGCCGCGAATGCCATTGAAGTGCCAGCAAAATAGCGGTTAAAAAAGAAATGTCTTAAAGGAGTGGCACACAAAGCATTCCACTTAGTGCTTCACGTGTCATTTATCTTCGATAAGATATCTGGTTAAGATTTATTATGCCACTAGTCATTAAGTCCTTTGCAACCTAGATCTAGGTTCTTGATAAAAAAATATATGTCTACTTGAAAATTTGAGAAAAAAATTTGAAAGCTTTTGATTTCGACCCTAGGATCGATTGGATGAAAATATGTATAACAAATTTTAAGTACGAAAACTTTTCAAAAATCCGTCTATCGTTAGAATACTTGAACAATACGCTACTTATAAAAATAAATTGAAATTAAAAAAAGACAAGTTTGTACAAACAAATTATAAAATAAATATGTTCTCTTTGAGAGACGACAGCGTTTATAATAACATCCCTAGCAAGAAATTATGCAAAAAATAAAGCATCGTACGAATATAATGAACTGTAATTATGTAAAACACGAGACCCTATTCTGAAAGCGCACGACATTTCTGACAAATGAAACATAAACGACTTTAATGTATGCAGAACATCTTGGATATATGTAAAATGTCTTTTGAAATTTCACGATGCTACAAATAACTCTGTGCCTTTACCGAGAAACAACTTTATCGTTGTCATTTAAAAGGCCAGGTCCCTTACAAGGTAGGCAGAGAGCACGCAGTGCTAGGTATCTTTATTCACACAGACCTGACGTGCTTCTTCTACGTTGGTCATCTATTCATAAACATATAAGTATCTCATCATCATCATCAGTATTCTGTCGTTCCACTGTTGGGCACGACTCGCCTTTCTGAATGAAAAAGGGTTCAAGCCATAATGAGACCATTCCTGAAGATGAAGAAGAGACCATACGTGAAAGTGTTGAGGCCATAATCTGCCACGTTGGCATTTTTGATTAGGTTTAAAGTTTTAAAAACCTCTTAAACAAAATTTGGTATTGGAATGTCTCAACTAATAATTGGTAGAACGCGCTTACAATTAAGAATACTTTAGACAAACAAACAAACTTATTTTTGGCACTCTATGATTTCTGCCGTATCCCGTAAGGGGCCTGGCGTAATAGTATAAGAAAAATAAAAGTTTAAACAGAGTATTAACTCTGTTTCAAAATAATATTAAAACTGACAATAGAGCTTATTATAATTTTTTTAACATAGCTCAGCGGTAATGAGATGTACACTGTCTCATAACACTGGCCGTACGCGGCGCGACCAGTTGTCTAGTATCCAGTTGTCTAGTATCTAGTTGTCTAGTGGCTAGTTGCGTTGTGTCTAGTGCCCACTGGTGGCTTAATCGAAAAATACAATAGTAAAATAACAAGTCTCATTATATTCCGACTTGTTGAAATATGCATAAATTACTATAAAATATTCCTATAAGTAAGTTATATACAAAATGGAGGATTTATTTTGTTGACTTCGTTCTACTTTTAAATTAGGTCGGTCGATCGGTGGAATATATGGCAATTTTGTTTAAATACGAACTAAAATAAGCTTTATTGCATACGTATAAAAGCGTTTATTGCTTCAAGTTCCGTGTGAGATTATTTTGTAGATTTATTAGAAGTTAGTATAGCGTTGTGTACTCTTTCAGTCTGTTTCTGTTGTCTCCATTTGCCAGGTGGATTTTTTCTTTATAGAAAACAAAACCTTTGATGTATTCCCTGGTTCCAGAAATGGAAGATCGTATGGTTTTTTTAGGGATATGGCTAGTAATATTTCAAAAAGTCATATCGACTACTTGTCTAGTTGCACCGTGAACCCACACATAAACAACATCCCAAATAACAATGTACAATGTTTTATGGACTTTCTAATGCGACACAATTTACACATAATTTACAGAACAGTTAACATCGACACACACTTATCGTCGAATAAGGCCGTTATTGTCCAAAAACAATGATTTTCCAATTACACTATTACGTTCCAAAAATTACATTATTTAGAAAGAAATGATGATAGTTATGTTCCATTAAAAGTATGTTTTTTTCCACAAATAAAAGGAGGGTACTTGTATTTTTTATCCAACTACCTTCATTGTGGTTAAAACATTGTCCGTTTCGGATTGAGGACGTTGTTGGTCGGCACACGTGTGGTAGAGACGATTATCTTAGTCTTCAAAACTAGCACTAAGGCTGCAACTGACTTCTAATAAGTTAGATAATATCTAGTACTAAATTCACTCATACGAACATGTACTACATGGGCTAATCCATACTAAAAGTCCTATACTTGCACTCCTAATAATTAAGTCACTTTCTTTCTAGTACTGGCTGTTACTACGTACTTGTACTAAAATGGTCTGTTCTTTATATTTATACTAGCTGTAAGTACCTGTGACTTCTTTCGCATGAGAGCCAAATTTTTTTCTAAAATTAAAGTGGCCTGAGTTACTCCTTACTACATCAGCTATCTGCAAGTGAAAGTCCCGTCAAAGTCGGTCCAGCCGTTCCAGAGATTAGCCGGAACAAACAGACAGACATACGGACAAAAATTGTAAAAAATGTTATTTTGGTATATGTAGCGTGTATACATACATATGCATGTAGTAAAGAGCGGTTATTTTAATATTACAAACAGATACTCCAATTTTATTTATTTGTATAGATTATATACGTACCAGCGATTGTGTCTCCACTGGATTCTTGCACAACCTGTTATTTGAAAAGTTATACGAAAATGGGTTAAAATCAATATGTTGAAATTTTAGAGAATAAATATAAGAAATATTGCAGTGCATACATGTAGGGTCTGCCAACCCGCACTCGGCCAGCGTGGCAGACTATGGCCTTAACCTTTTCAATATGAGAGGAGACCCGTATTACAGCAGTGGAATTGTAATGGGTTAAAAAAAACAAAAAAAAAAATAAGAAATACATGTAGGATATTTTTTTATTACATGAAAACGTTTGGAATTTTTATTATAAAATTTATTTATCTACGGAACCATCGAATTGATCTAAGTCTCACGCTAAATCAGTATATTCTGCCGTTATAGGGAGAGTGATGGTCAAACCTGTGATAAGACAGAGATTGTATCTTTGTTAATTAAAATTATATAAAAATTGGTCACCGATGTACATCACAAGAAGATCTAAATTGATTGATAAGATATTATCTCAATCAAACTGTTTCATCTGTTTGGATGGATTTATCATTCAAATATTAATTCTGTAGAGATATTTAATTTTATATTTGTAAAAACATAATCTTACCAACTACTCCATAGCGTGTCATAAACGTAACTGTTGAAACGACGGAGTGTATTACACTCCTCTGCTTATCTCTACGGGGATCACATGCGTGATGTTACATGTGTAGAGGAATGAGATAGGCGTGTATGAGACTAATACGTAGAAATATTATTGAAATGTGTATTGTTAGACTCAGGGTATCACCCGCGACCTCCCTACGACTGCGGGAACTAATGTTGAAGGCTCTCAGATAGACTTGACAGTAGTTGAACTATCCCGAAAACTAGGCGCGCGTGAAGCCGGTACATAGTATAATTACACTTTAATATATTACATATATAATGTATATTTTAGTTCAACATTATCTGTTTCTAATATTTTCTGTTTCCATATAAATCTAGTATTTCACGTTTGTTAGAAAAATACCAAAAATAAAAACAAAAAAACCCTAAAAGACTCAAGGTATGTACCTATAATTATCGGTCGATATAATTATTAACGTCCAAAGTAAATGGTACTGGGCACATAACGTTATTGTTATCGGTCGTGACTACTTTGCTCTGTTCTAATAGATTTTTAATTAGTTTTTGTACGGGCGACAAATGTGTACATACATAGATAAATCACTTGAAAATGAGCTTTATTTCATATAACTTAAGGGCGATTGTTGCTTTAAACGATTGATGGTGTAGCAGACCTGTCCGGAGCACTGTAAGCCTTGAGAAGGTCAAAGAAACCATTAATCGTCCGAGATCGGTCACAAAGCAATGCGAAATCTTCGGAATCCAAATAAAAGAATCGCAAGTAATTATTCTGTAGAACCTTCTAGAGCCTAATGGTACTACTAAATGAATGGGTTGTTTTAAAAATAATTTGTAATGCTATAAAAATAGAAAGCTCCAATGCGTTAAAGCATGGCCATATACATTAATGTTTTAATGACGCCCTCATAACTTTATCTGTTTGCGTTACGTTTGAGTTGCGTTTGCGTTTACGTTACGGTTATAAGCGCGTTTCGATAACACTGTGTGATTAAATCTATATGTAGATGTGACTTGTATTATTTTGTTCAATATTAATATCATTAAAATGTTTGTCGCATGCGTCGGTGCCGTCGGTACAGTGCTGTGATTGTGTAGTCTAGTGACTTATGTTACAGTTTATCATTTTGATGCTCTGGGATTCAAATCCTGGCGTCAACTAACTTCTCAAAGAAACCTGTGTTTTCGAGATAGAATGTCACTTATTTTAACGGCGAAAGTGAAGATCTAAACAAATCTGTGCTCATTAGTACTTTTCATAATGTTCTAGATAATGTGTAGTGTAGTCTGCCGAAACCCGCACTTGGTCAGCATGGCAGACTATTTTCTTTAACTTTGAGACCCTGAGATCCAAGAGACCAATGACCAACAGTGGAACGATAAAAGCTTCATGATGTTGATGATTTAAACAAAGCATGCAAGCATTAGCCAATTTACCATTAAATCTCATGATGCTTAGTATCGTGGCATCGTAAATATTTTAAGTATTTTATTAACCAGTGACTGGACAATAAACTTGTGAAAGCACATCCGGAATCAGACAAATAATGAGTCGAATGTTGGAGTGTTTATAGCTTGTTGGTTTAGGATTTTTCGCGTTGCGGATTTGGGGTTCGATTCCTTGAAACATTCGTTGATTTTAACACGGTATAGCGTATTTAAAATGAAATATTAATCCATGTAATTGCGTAGACGCAGTGGTAGCCTAGTGGTTAAGAATTCAGTCCCTCACTCCGGGAGTGCCGGGTTCAATTCCATGACGCGCAGCTCTTTACAAAAGTGCGTTTTAAATTTAAATATCACTTGCCGTTTGCCTGCCACGCTTGTCAACTGACTGACTGAACAAATATTTATGTGCTGAACACGAAAGGAATAAAAATAATTATGATGATTAAAAGGTAGTTGTATTAAATACAGGAGAAAAAATAAAGCCATATGATGAAATTATATAACAGAGTCGTCTCACTGATTAATGATTGAAAGATATTGATCGGGATGTTTTGGAAGTAATCATGCCTGATGCGCTCCAGTCTCAATGCCGTGATAAAATCATTATCAGATTGGTTCTACCAATGCTGAGGTATATAGAAACAATCTATGAATTGTGTTGTATATATTTGAAATGTCGGACAAATCGTACTTTTTTACTATAATATTATTTTGTATGTGCTTACTACGTGAGTACAATGTCTAGTATTGAAAATGTTGGTGAAAAATTTGACTATTTTCTTTACTTATAATTTAATATGTGAAACATACGGGTTTTAGAATTTTATTTCACGCACTTTCTGTATTAATTGTTATCATCCCAAATGTCTCGCTCTATGCGCTATATTCTTAAAACAAGGTGCAAAGATTTATTTTCTCATGGCAATATTAAATAATATACGCGGTGGAACAAACGTAGATAGTGAAAAGTGGATGCGCATTACTCTCCTCTGCCTACCACTTCGGGGATTACAAGCATAATGTTACGTACGTAAAAATAAAGATAACATAAGCACAAGTAATTAATAAGATCATTAACATACAACAAATAAAGAACAAAAAACAAAAATATTTAATTGTTAAAAGTATCCGTATAAAAAGGGAATAAAAAAAAATCACAATTGTTATTTTATAAAACAAAAACTTTTTTGTACGTAAACGCTTACTAAAAACCGCTTTGTGTCGAAAAATGTTATAAACACTTTTACCGTGATTGTACAAAATGTACAAAACAAACGGAAACGAAGTTGGAATAATTTGGTCCACAATCATGTCGTGATTTCACGAAGGATGATGGAGTCGATATTTTCTGAATACTTTACCTCCGCTGACATAATATTATGACATAACAGTAAAGAAATGCCAGGGAACATATTTCGTACAACCGACTTTCCTTGTTCGTTCTATGGAAAATAATTTGCCGAGAAATTCTATGAGCGGATACACAAATCGCTAGGCAATTATGGCCCTTACTTCTCCTGACCTAAGGTTGGGTTAGTTCGTCGCTGGAAAATTGTACCCATTTATAACGGGCATAGTAATAAAAAGTGACACAGCTATCCTTATATGGTTCAAAGTTGACCGAAACAATGGCATTGGCCATTACCGCAACGCTGAACTTTGGCAAATCGAGTTAACAAGCATATTCTTAAACCAATAAAGTCTAATATCCCTTGACAGGCGCGCCGTGAAACTGCTGGGAAATTTGGTGCGCTCGTGGCTAACAAACTTCAGTTTGCAGTTTAAAGAAAAATAAACGTTACACTTGTTGCAACGCGTTAAAGACGAAAATTGAATGTAGAAGTGTTTTTAGACAGCAATTGTACATTTGGCGGGCGTGTTCGTGCGATGCCTGTGAATTATTGAATGATCGAACTATGCCAGTCGACGGACTGTGGTCAAAACGTGCCAATAAAAACTGTCACAGAATATCAATGTTCCTGGCTCGTTGCTGTGCGAAGTTGTGCTTTATTTCTATAGCGTTCGAGATTAGTTTCACATATCAAAATTCGTTTTAACTAAGTAATCGGATGGCATTGTTTATTGTGTTCTTATTAAGAGGCGTGTTTGGTATAACTATCATTTCTCTGTGGCGTGTCCCTTGGCTCGCTCGTGGCCGGCTGTGACCTGTTTTGATATGAGAAAAGGCTGTTATGCCTTCATATTCAAGATATCAGGGTTGCGCTCAGATGAACAGTAAAATACGGTACTTTGACAAGGTCGACATTTGATGTATTGCGAGTAGACTGGAAAATGTCTACATGCTCATAGATATATGCGCGCTTGTTAGATGTAGAGTAAAATTTATTTGCTTGCATTTGTTAAGGCATTCTATTAAAGTATATTTTGAATTTTGTATTATGGAGATTGGTGACTCTAGATGTACGTCAGAGACATTTAGCACTTGCTGGTCTCTGCCAACTCCTTAAAGAACCTGATGTGATGATATAATAATAAATATTATTAATCTGTTATCATTATTGTATCTGTTTTGTTTTGACGTTCCTATTTGACAGTTCTGACAACAAATGACACGTCAAGTACGTCATCCGCAATCAGGGGCTTTGCAATTTTTCAATGCACAATGGAATTAAGGCCTATACAATTTGAGCCCTACAAATGGCTCGACGAGGCCGCGATATACAATAAAAGGGACGAGCAAGTGCCCGTTGACTGGATCAAGGGTAACGCGAACACTATCGTCCTCCTTTTCACAGCCAATGGGATAGACAAGGATGGCATTATAGAAAAATTCTATGAGATGTACGAGAACGTGAAGTCCATTAACCTGCCCATAGAAGTCATATATGTACCGATGGATGAAACTGAAGCAGATATGGTTGAGAGTTATGCCAACCAAGCCAACTGGTTCACTCTGAAGTTTCACGATACAATGATACAAGTACTGAAATATATGTATGGTGTCAGCTGTATGCCGTATATACTCGTGATGAGGCCTGATTGTAACATCGTCTCTGACCAAGGGGTCCTAGATTTGGAGCGATACGGAAAAAACGCAATCATAACTTGGCTGTCGGATACGGATTCCAATTCGAAGAATCGGAAATTTAACAAGGAAACTGCAATGTATGGTGACCATTGGAAATACTTGGACGTTAGCCTTAGAAAGGAGTCCAAAGTAGATTATCAGAGAAAGTTTAGTGTTGCTTAATAGCTTCCATAGGTTTCTTGATGACAGTCACACGTTTGATAATAAAGAAAGAGGAATATTTGTTTTTTTTTCTTTTTTCTGGACTTTGCGTTTTAGATGTCAATTTCTCCAACTACTATTTATTTGCAAATAATATATTTTTTCATCGTCTACCATTGGCTACATTCTTCTACGCTGGCCAGATACAAATAACAGATTGCTATTTTAAATTTAAAAAAAAACACCAAACCGTTTTGTACGTAAATGAAGGTAGTACAAAAAATCACTGAGCTATTGTTGTAGCTACTGAAATTTTTATTAGTGACCTTTGCGTCAGCGTCGTGTAGGAAAACGATCGCTCAAATCGGCTAAGCGCAGCACTGGGAAAGAGCAACTGGTTTAATAACCCAAATAAAATGTGGCCGACACAATGGTGCAACCGGCTATCTCGATGTGAGATGCGAGGCGCGGGCGCAGGTTCGTTACTTCATCAGCTGTAGGGTCGGTGAACACGATTTTTACCTTTTATAGTATTATAATTGTAACTGTATCATCACGCTAGGTGATTACAGGATAGGCAGAGAGTATCTGGTTCCCCATATATCTCACTATCCTTGAGATTTTATCTCACTTCGTTGCATTCATGTGCGCGATAGTAACTGGACCCTAGATTCCCAGCGTCAGAGGTTGGAATCTAAACCACTAAACTATCAGTGGACCTTACGCTATTCAACTTCGTCGTTTAATTATTGTTCTGCTGCAGTATATGGTACATTCCATTTCCAATTTAACGTATATGTGACGCTGTTTTATTTTATTTAATTCAAATGTTTCCATATTATTATTATTATGAACGTAACAAGTGCAGACCTACAATCCCCGAAGGGATAAGCGGGGGTGTGTAGGACATTCCCACGTTAACAAGATAAATACGGGGTAGGCTTATTGCCCTACACCGGGCACAGATTCAGACTCCGAGCCACTTCTAGAAATTTCATGTTGGGCAAATCCTATAGCCCCGACACGGGGATTCAACCCAGGACCTTTTGATCAGCTATGGTCCTAGCAACCTCTCGACCAACGAGCACTCACATCATATATGATATGCTTCGAGAATATCTGACTATGCTATTTAACCGACTTAGCTTGTTACTAAAAAGCAGATATTAAATAAATTATTACATAACTTTTGTATATTTCCTCTCTGTTGCACACAACTTGCTGGAAAGAGACGGAAATCATTCTTAATCTGTCCCACCTACACGTATTTTGTAAATTAATCTACTGTGTACGAGCTGTCAAAATATTAAACACCTGTCAATTATGGCAAGGTTACTCAGAGTTTAGCAATAAAAAGTTGGCATTACCAATTCTTCTAATACAAAGTTGTGTTATACAGTTTTGATTTAATTAGGAAATGTATTTGACAGCAGAAGAGTAGGGTAGACATCAAATAAAAATACTTCCGCCATTTTTGAAAAAAATCTAAGGCCTATGCTATTTTTTTACATATTATTCTTTAATGTCATAAAAAGTAAATGGTATTTTTTTAATTATTGCTCATATTGTTTATTTTTAATCGCACTAAGACCATCTTCATATTCACAGACATCTGGCAATGTCAAAATGTCAAGTGTCATTTATGATTTGTAAGAGCAATATTTTTATGTTCCAAGAATTGCCAACCCTAGTATATTTTATCTCGTATTGCCATTATGTTAATAAGAGGCAAAAATAAAAAGTATACAGTGTTAAACAGTTTTGTCTCCTCACAGCTGTTTTGTCACTTGTGACAAACTGATATATCGGTGTATTTTATATATAGATTAAATTATTCCTCGAAACCGGTGGCCGTGTATGACGAGTGAGATAAATGTATAAGAAACACGTCTGGTCTCTAATTATAGATATGTGGCATTCGGTGCTCTCTGCCCACCCTATAGAGGATGAGGATCAGGATATAATCATAGATTAGTTGTATTGAATTGTTTATTGACCAGGTGGCTTATGTTATTCGTGCATATTCGTGCATACCTCCATTACAACATTGGGCGCAGTTTAAAAAAATGGTTCAGTGCAATAATTGCATTTCTAGCCCTGACCCCGTGGCATACGCAACCGATG
>DWDT01005092.1:0-10682 GCA_018245595.1 Microceris scylla
AAGGGGAAGCGATGCTATTGGTTCTTAACAAACACATTCCTCGCTACGCATCCTCGCTCATCCGTGGTGGAAACGCAGCCTAACTGCTTTTTGCGATAGCAACCAATTTTACCGTGTTTATCTGGTAAAATGTTTTATAGAAAAATATGATAGAATAAATATTCATTTGACTGTAGTAAAAATAAGTGTGTGAAAGAATGTATTGATTGTCCTTATATGAAATTATATATAAGTGTAGCAGGAGTCAAATAGGTTAGTTCTGTACCTTTAAGGAAATTGAGTTCGGTTCATAATTTTTCTGCTCTAAAATCTAAATTCTTGTCTCATCTTTATTACTGGTGTCATATACAATACATAATGTAGCAGTGTTGTCTTGGGTAAAGGAAAATTGGTTGAATAAAATTTAGCTTCAAGATTAATACATCTACAGCCAGTAAAACAGTGCCAAGCAGTATTCAGTTAATTTGTGCAAAATTGCAAAAGATCTGTGGAAATGTTCTATGAAGCCAGATATTCCTCACCTAATATAAAGCTATATTGTAGGAACAGATAAAACGGAAATCAATTTAGAAACTCTAAACTTTTCAGTTTAGAAATTTTAACAAGTTACCAGAAACAAATATTGAATGTGTAGACAAATTGAATGCGAAGGAAATAGTTTAATAATAATAAAGTCCAATTCTATAATTTGGAACTGTGCTGATGTTTTGTTGAATATTCCCATCGGGTCTACCAATTTATATTAACAGTAATTAAAAATTTATTCTCGCGAAATACGAGATATAGCAAAATATTTAAAAATATGTAGTAGTCTATTAACGATCATTGAGATTAAAATCATCAATTGTTTAATATAGATTCAATACTCCAAATTCGTAAGTTATACTGACAAGAAAATATAAAAATTAAAAGTTTGCAAACCGTTACCCGAGTTACGCTCTAAAACTATCGGTTATTGTATTGAGCGCCATCTATGACCTATCTCGTTAAAACTCTCACTGTACGACGCTCCCGTATATAGGGAAATTTAACGCAGGCGCTGTGGTCGGCGTACGTCCTTTGTTCGAAACAAGTCAACATTGTACTTTTTGAGTTTGGATCTTTCCTGTTTCAATTCGCTGCTATTAAAGGGTCTAGTGTAAGAAATGTGCCGTGTTTTTATTATGTGTAGTGCAAATATCGTGTGGAAATAAGTGTTCAATGTGTAATATAACATTTATTGCGTTAAGCTTTCGTTAAAAGTACATGACCGAGCTTTAGGTGGATTGTACGCATGAAACCTTTGAGTGGCTTTTTTTTCGAACCTAATGTTAAGGATATGGGCCCCGACATGGTGAGTTTATGAAGTTCGTATGGTAGATTATTGTTCTCTAAAGCCGTTTTAAGTCATGAAATGACGAAAATCGTGTTTTTTCAATGCAACAGGTTCGTTTTTGTTTTGTTTACTTGTCACCGGCGTCCGCCATTTCTGGTTAGTAATTATTCGTCCACCGGTCGCTAGCTTTTACTGAAATGCATCGTCAACAATCAGTAGCAAGAAGCTCGTTAATACTATAAGGAGATATTTCGTAATATTGTCGCAATTGTCATCAATGCTGTTACTTTTCATTCGAAATCATAGGTTGATAGGTGACTGATTCCACGGTCGCCGCCAGTAAACGTTACGGGAAGCACGTTTTGTCCTGTGATTTAAAAAAAAAAAAACGAGTATATTTATGTTCTTTATTTAGAACACTAATAACGCTAATTCTCTGATTTTTTTGGAGCATATCTTGAAAAATAGTATTTTTGAGTATAAACAAAGACTTATTCTCATAAAGGTTAGGTTTATTGGTATAGGTACAGGTTTAAACGAACTTCAGCGCGGCAAGATATTATTCGTCTTATATGGGCTACAATTCTTCTATGACCAGCAGTGGACGGAAATAAGCTGATGATGATGATGATGATGATGATGATGATGATGATGATGGGCTACAATCCATATCTCTTACACAACGATTCAAAATGTCTCACCATACATCTGAGGTAGTCTAAAGAATTAAGTATTTCATTATTCTTCAGTGTGGACTTAATCGTGTAAAAAAACTGAAATAACTATATGGAAAAATGTTTTTCATTTATCAAAAGTCTTCTACTATTGCTGCTGTTTGTGAAATTTATTTATAAATGTTAAAAGGTATCACATTCATTCATGAATTATTTCATTGAATTTCATAGATTGGTAACAAACAACAGTCACCTAAATTGATGAATTGCATTTGAAAATACAACAATTTAATTTGAAGTTCACAAATTTATGTACAAAGTATAGATTATTTTGTTCTTGGGAAAGTGAAAAACAGCTGTGAATAGTGATAATGTTCGACGACAGATTGAATTTATTCATATTATGGTGATGCAAGCAATAAAGTGAGTTAAATAAATAGTGTTTTAATTAGTTGTTAATTATTTTTGTTACATGTAATTATTGCAATGTTCTTATGTTAGTAGTATAAATGTTAATCAAGCTGGATTGCTCACTTGTCTTGTGCTGTTTTAGCCGTGTAGGTTGGTTATGTTATCAGCACTGTTGCATGTGTATCATAAATACTGTTTCTAATATTCAACATTATTTTAGTGTTAAGAAGACAAGTTGACCTATACAATACTCGTAATAGCTGTATCAGGCTTTGCAAGAATTCTAATATATACTGTGTCAGAATGTCAAATAAAATTTGTTACAATCATAGAACCTACTCTGAATGACGTGACTATAATATATTTCTGATGTTAAGAAGTGGGTTTATGTAAAACTCTGTAAGATGTATGAGATTAATCATAGACAAATAGTTATCAATTTCAATGTCATGTGTAGCAACATATGTTTAGTAATTTTACAGTTAAACAATTTTCTTATGGTTTCTGATTCAAAATGTCAGTGTCACAGTGGCTTTGATGGACTTGTAAGGTGCCACAGGCAAGCACTCACACAAAAGGTTACTCAATAGAATCCTCGGTGATCACAGAGTGTTAGTTCTTATTTAAGATTGGTAATAGTATGTTCCAGTCAACAAAAAACATATTTATAACAACAAATTATTTTTCGTTTTTTGTACAAAGTAAAGAAAACTTCTATGTTTTATACAAACTTATGTAACATTACAATCCACAAGGTTTCATTATTCTCTATCTTTTAAAACATCTAATAAAAATTATTTACAAATTCAGATTTTTCTATAAAATAAAGTTATACATGAAAATTTAATTTACTGAATGCTATGTATACATTCTATGTTATAATTTAATGCCTTTGGAATTGGGCAGATTCTGCTTGGTGAAATCTTATTAGCCAGTTGGCTTTCCATATAAATTGGTAAGCTTAAAACATGCTCGACATCTCTCTGGTGTTATATGGAATTAGTGAAGAAGCATGGAAATGCCAAAGTACGTCTTTTACTACAGCATTGTGTAATCAAAAATTTTTATGACATTTATGTAAGTCGGAAATGTACAATATGATTTCAGTCATAATTCTTTGATCTTATCATAATTATAGACAAATCTCAAATGGTTGTTTCATGATTTCATTTAACATTTGTTAAGCCATGATATGATCTGCCCAATTCTGTAATTGTACTAACATAATCTAAATATCTGTAAGTACATATATGCATGATTCATGTTTTAGTTGAACAATCAAAATTTGCATGCACAGAAATGAATGCAAATATTAAATGTGCTGATTTCAATGTTGCAACTGTTGCATTTATATGTGTTTCTGCAATAAGTATGGTGTTTAAGTAAAATGTAAGATGGGGCCCAACTTATTTGATATGGTGTTTTTGGAACAAAATTACCTTTAACCTATAATAGGCTGAGAAGTGTTTCTTTGACACTTAGCAACTGAATTTCAAATTACTATATAAAGGGCCATCAACTTTTTACATGTTTACAATTCATCATTTATTCCATAGCTTATTGTTTATCCCTATACTAAAATTCATAACTCTATATCTCAGTAACATAAATCTATAAATTAATTTATAGGTTTCTAAATTAGTTCATATAAACATCCACAGTTAAATTAAACCTCTGCCTTAACATGATAAAAGAGCTAAAACCATAAAACAATGTTCAGATTATAAAAAATTGTTGGGAGTGATTGATTTCCTTCAATCACATTTTGCACTCCATGTATCCATTTTCAAAATTATGCTATGCTGAAGTGCTGTTTGAAAGAAATTCAATAATTTTATTGAAGTAAAACAAATTGAGCCTGTAGAATGTGTAGAATTTCCTAATGTATTTCCAGTAATTGTTAATTGATGCCATATCTCCAGATAAGCTCTATTGTATTATATTATGTCCAACATAAATACACTGCAAAATACTTCTTTTAAATAATAATAGCCAAATTTTTGTGACTAAAGCATTCCTTAAAAATTATTCACCTTAAAGAAATTCAATCCATATCCAGTAAAAATTTGACCTAGTTGTGTTTTTCCAATTTAGATCGCACCTGCTGCTAAAAAACTATGGGACAAAGGGCCTGGCGCCGGCGGCGACAGTAAGGGTCAGCCGCATCTGCCGCCGTTGCAACTGAACCCTGAAATGTGGCGCGACCCCACCTGGTCGGCCCAAGGTAAACCGTGATTGAAAGCTTTGGAAATAAAAATGGATACGGTTTTCAGTTATTTTAAAGCATTATTGACATGTGTATTGTAGCTGTTGCAATTGTAACGAGTGGATGTGGCCTTCATTAAACATGATAGGTACCATCTGAGACCCTTTTGATTTTAAATATAATTCCAATCTACTCAGAAATTTTAAAATTATGCTTTAAACGCTTTGTGTTACTATCTGTATTTAATGTCTTAGTAACTGTAAAGTGTTTAAATAAAACGCTTTTGGCTCAATCATTAAACGTACTAGGTGACATAGGTATTGTTTTCTGCCGTAGCTGTTGAACACAATGTCGGTGTGCCAATGATGAGCACTCGTCGCGGCGTGGCGTTCCCCGGCGGCGACGCTGGTAGCATCCTGTCGCCGCGCGACACGGGCGGGCTCGGCGTCAAGATGGTCGAATATGTATTAGGTGGATCTCCTACGGGTAACTTGCCATTTATATTCTTTTCGCTCAAATGGCCACGTTCAATTTAGTGGTGGATTTAGATTTTTGTGTGCTAACATGGGATTGTACTACGCTCCTCTGCCTACCACTTCGGGGATTACAGCCGTGGTGTTACGTTTGTGTGCTAATAAAGAAATTAAAAGACAATAATCTTATCAGTTTATTGTAATAATAATAATTAATTAATTGTACATGTACACAAATTATTTTGTGTTGAAAAAATGTTTATGTTATTACTTAAAATCTTTTAAAAGCATAATAAATTTACAATATTAAATACTAGTAGGTGGTGTCGCTACAGGTGGCGGGGGCGAAAAGGTCGCCGGAGTGGTGGCCGGTCTGCGCGGAATGGTGTTGGAGGAGAGACCGGACGAGAAGTCCGCCTCGCCTTTCGAGAAGGAGCTCCACGACCATAGCTCTCTACCCAACGGCCTTCACAACGGCCAAGATGACGATAAAGCTTTCAAGTGAGTTAATGTGTATATCATATATATTTTTGTTTTGTAAACAATTTTATCGTAACATTAAACCTCTCACGTAGTAACTATTAGTTGCCAAGGTCCCCTAACCTCGATTTCAGTCTTCGTGTATAATAAAACAATATTTTATAATAATAACCGTCCGCGCGAGTTGAGGATCACGTAAAAACGGCTAGCTAGAGTTCCTTCCGTGTTCGCGAAACGTATAGGTGGTAAGATTTCAGCTAGGTACATCTAATGCTAATTGTACCTAAGGAATTATTGATGAACGATGTCCCACGGCATGTGGTGCGGCGAGTGATATAGCATCGAGTGAATTAAATTATTAATGTTGAATGGTAGAGAGTCGCGAAGGTCTCGTAATGGGTAGCGCGGCGGCGGCGCTCGGGCGGCGCGAGGACGGCGTGCGCGCGGCGCGCGGCTCCCGCGGGCAATAACCGCGCGGCGGCGATCATGGCCTCTGTCAATGCCACTCGCGCGCGCCCTGCGCCGGCGCCGCGCCTCCGACGTAATCTTTTATCATGTCGTCGCTCGACTCGTGATTCATTCCGTCAACAAATATCCGATTATGGAGATAATCGATACGTATGTATTTTAGTTTAGACCGAAACGAGACGGGTCACTTACATAATCGAGCTTCAAGCGGTTTAACGTTTTTTTTTCTCTATGAATCCGTATTTAAGAATAATTGAAAAAAATTATAATAACATTATTTGTATTTTTTGTAGATACACATTTTTTTATACCGTACTATAATTTGTATAGCATGCTTTACAATCTTTGTGTATTCTATTTAAATTTTATAAATATAAAATATATACTATTTAACACAGTATGTTTGTTGGCGGTAGACAATAATAGAGAAGCCATCCGGAATCTTTCATTCTCTAGTAAAGCTTTTTAATCATTAATGGTTCGTCAAATTACTATTTTTACTTGTATTGATGTGTCTCATTCATTATTTTTAAATATTTATACTAACGATATCTTCTCAGAATAACTATCGTCCACGTATATTTTGAATATAAAAACACGAGATATGTCACAATGTATGTTACAAAGTCCACCATCTCGGACCTGATATGTTTTCTTCTGTTTTATAAGAAACTAGTCGGTAGTAATTCACAATTTAACCCACTTGCGATACTATGTTAGATGCGTTAATAAAACCATATAATAATAGACCCATTTATCATTCTACTGTTGGAATATGGGTCTCCTCTCATATTGAGGTGGTTAAGACCATAGTCTGCCACGCTGGCCTAGCGCGGGTTGGCAGGCTTCACACACCTTAGATTTTTTTAAATAAATTCTAAGGTGTGCAGGTTTCTTCACGATGTTCTCGTTCACCGTCAGCAAGTGATATTTAAACTTAAAACACAATTTTGTAAAGAGATGCGCGCCAAAGATTTGAACCTAGCACCCTCGGAGTGAGAAGCTGAATTCTTAACCACTAGGCTATCACTGCTATATTTAGGTGCGTTATAAAATAATACTAGCCCACAGTTCATTTAAGAAAAATATATACATTTTTATTTTCAGCCATAAGCTTCCGTAACAGTGTGGACAATTGTGACTTAAAAATTTCGAATTTGAATCTTTCGAATTTCGTGCTTAATCGGACAATCGTCGAAATTTTTGTTGACTATTTTATCTTTGGGATAAGTTTTCTTTAAAGAGAGATACAATAAAGTTTAATAAGTTTTTAACCCTGTTTTTATATAATCTTTCACTTGATGAATTTCAGAAATGAGGAACTTTACATAAAGTTTCATCCACTGCTTTAATCTTTTAGGGTTACCTGTTCTCACGTCCATTATACAAGAACTCTCCCTGCAAAGTCTCCTTCAAGATCCAGTGGATTCCACTGATTATTAATTATTATTATTCAGTCGACCAGTCTCGAATTAGTTTTTTCTCCTATATACCTGTCAAAAATAATCGAATTACTCATTTTTAAATTAATCAAACGTTTGTCAGTAAAGATTACAAGACATTCAATCATGTTAGGTTTTAAATTTTTAATCTACTAATTACTAGGCTATATTTTGAAAATAAAAAAACGAGTTCAATATTTAATACACTATATTTCAAATGGGTAGATATCAGGAAGATTACAAATTTGCAGGTCGCATACTGTTTAGATCTTACAGGAAAGGGAAGAGATTATGTTGCGATGTGTTTGGTTAAACCACACATAACGCGGTATGCTTTGTTGTTGTTCTGGATATACAAAACTATACGTACACACATTTTATTATTACATACGCATACACATACGTTCGTTTTTAATAGTTGAAAATCGACTGCCTCGTCGGTTGAGTGGTTGGTTGCAAGCGCGACTGCTGATCTGGAGGTCCTGGGTTCAAATCTTGGGTTGGGTACTATTGGTTTTTTTTATTTTAGAAATTCTAGCAGTGACTAGGAGTCTGGATGTGTGCCCTGTATATGGCAATAGGCTCATCACTTAGTCCATAGTGGGACTTAAATGTAATTGTTGAACGTGGGGGTGTACTACAGTCTTTTGCCTACCCCTACGGGGATTATAGGCGTGATGTTACGTTACGAAAATAATTGTAATAAGTCTTATTTATGTAATTATTATAATCTCATGATTTTTACATGCTGTCGCTGCCTATAATCGTGCTGGCACTTAGCTTGCTAACATTAATCGTATGTTTCTTTTTTATGTATTAGTGTGCAGGATGTTGGCGATCTGAATAAATAAATAAATGTTACGAAGTAATCGTGTAGAGTTGGGTGGCCTTAGAATATATGTAGGTATGAAACTTGATTCAGTTTTGATATCGTGTATCGTGTTGCAGTCGCACGCCGGGCTCGCGGCAGCCGTCGCCCGCGGAGGAGGAGGTGGGCGGCGGTGTGCGCAACGGCGACGCGGCCGCCTTCCCGCTGCTGCAGCCGCATGCGCTGCCCGCGCCCGCGCCCGCGCCGCTGCACCACCTGCCGCACCTGCCGCACGCGCAGCACGCGCCGCACGCGCCGCACCCGCCGCACGCGCAGCACCCGCAGCACTCGCAGCACTCGCAACACACGCAACACTCGCAACACTCGCAACACCCGCAGGTATGACACACACACAACACACACAACACACAACACACTCCGCACTAGTTGGCGCATCGTCTCGGCTAAATTAAGTATAAAATTAGTCATAAGAAGTAGTTTCTTTTTTCAATTTTTTTTTTCAGTTTTAGCTGGGTACGAATTAGACGCACAACTATTAATAAAAAAAATAAAAAAAAACTATACTGTATCTGCCAATAATATACAAGGATTCCCATAAAAGTTGTAAGGCCACTTTTTTGGTTAATTTGTCATTGAGAACATAAGTTTTTCTTTTGTGAGTATTCAATATAATAATGAAAATGAAAGAATGTATAAGAACGTTAACGTGACTGGTGAAACGTGTTACTGTATTACACTCCTCTGTTTACCTCTTCAGGAATTACATGCGTAGTGTTACGTTTAAAAGAATAAAATATGCCTACAAAATGAACGGTTTTCATTAATATCGTCATTAGTAACTTAGGTGATGTGCCACCGAGAGTGCTCCAGTCGGACGCTTAAAATGAGCTCAAATCTACAAAAGAACCGTTATGAATAATTTCGATGTTGCACAGCAACAGTCGCCTTTTAAATTATTTTTAAAATGAAACCACCCAGTAGTGTGTAATTCTTTTAGAGATACATGTGTACATATATAACCATAAGTTATATTATATGCACCCGCAGTAAACAAATATACACAGGTACATATCAGATATCAGGTAATCAATCAACTGAAGCAAAATTAAGCTGAATACTATTGTGTATATTTTCGCTACAAATATGGACTACTTTATGTGCAACACTTTCATCATTTCTTTAATAGATTTATAGGAAATGTATCAATTCTTCCTCTGATTTTTGTCATTGTGATGTTCGGCAACAAGCATGACGTACTTATATCTCCAACTTATTGATCTGTAAATTTTTCCTGAAATAGTCACATGTTGTTACCACATACACAGAAAATTTTACAGGAAACAAATGTTTCATAATTTTCACTAAAAAATTTCTTGACATCACTACACAATAATACAATACAACATAATATGTAATGTATCTGTAGATCGCCAAATATTTTAACGTGCAGTCTGTCTGTTCTATGTTTCAGCACCATCCAGGCATGTTGGGAGTGGCTCCATTGCAGGGATTGCCGCATCCACAACACACTCAAATGCATCCTGGTATGTTTCTTCCTATTTATTGTATGATTCACTTGATTTATATGTTATGTCCAAGAAACATGTTAGTAATAATCTTATATCGTTTCAGGAATGACTCTGAACGACTCTATGAATCAACACCTCGAACTCGTTTTGCAAATGGAACAGCATTCTCAGTTCGAAAATAACAGCTTCGCGAACACACAACAGGTAGGTGGAATTTTAAAGAATCACATAACAGAAGTGTCGGCAAATGGAAGTTTTTGTACAGTTGGAGCGATATAATAATTGTGTATTCTATATGGATAAAACAATACACATATATTTTTTTTATTTTTGATTATATTAATTATACGTTTTCGAGCCTGGTTTTAAGTTTAGAAATAAGTTAAAACAGATTGTGTGACTTCAGATACAAGCCCTATATGTTGTTTTTTGTACATTTGATCATAGATATTTCATACAGATCACGGTTTGATTGAATTCAGAAAAAACGTTCATATATTGTGTATTTGGTGAAAGTCATAAGATCTGCTCACGTTTACGAACTGAGTTTGTCATACATACATTTGAAATCCTACCGTGTACAATTTAGCACGGATTTGTTTATAAAAGCATAAGTCTTATCATCCATACCACAAAGCCTAAAGACCAAAGTTTTTAATGAGTGCGTCCTACCTGTCACGACCTACAGAGTGGACACTGATGGTGCGACTGGGCCACCAATTTAAGCTCAGCTCAGCGAGCTATATGGAGAGGGCTATACTCGGCGTTTCTCTGAAAGATCGCATCAGAAATGAGGCGATCCGACAGAGAACCAAATTTAGATTAGCAAGCTGAAGTGGCAGTGGTCTGGTCACA